>JAQFVV010012644.1:1482500-1497907 GCA_028023455.1 Epiperipatus broadwayi
TGAAAAAGATTTTAAGAAAAAAATATATTTCACATTTGTTAAATAAAAAAAAAAATTAAATGATAAATTTAATTTAAAGGCTAAATGGGAATTGATCAAAGAAAATATTTAAAGTAAGAGTATTAGCATAATTATGATAAAGATGTAAAGCAATTAACAACAAGCATTGCCTTAGCAATAAGATGATTAATAAAGTGATAGAAGAAAATATTGATATAGATAAGGCTATGTGTTGAAGCTTAATAATGAACCAGAAAAAATAATAAATCCAGTTAAGTTAATTAAGAATGAAATAGAAATTACAAAAAAAAAAAAAAAAAGAGAAAAGAATATTGGATTTAATATACAGTAGAATAAAACAATTCAATTTAATAGGAATGTGGTAATCGTTAATAATTGAAGACGGAAAGTGATAGGTTATTTAAAAAGTAGAAGGTATTGAAAATATGAAAAAAAAATCTAAATAATTTGCATAATAGAGGTAATAATTTTTTCATGCTAATAAAAAAGAAAATCGGGTTAATAAAAGCAGATTAAGGTATGTAGAAATAAAGAACTAAATAATTAATAAAAAAATAAACAAAAGTTGGGTAAACTCCCTGAATTAAAAAATGTTTTAATGCATTGTTATTTGATATGCTACTAAAGTATTATTAGTAAAAGTTTTGAATAGACTATTTTGAATTTAGTAAAAATAAAAAGCCAATCAGTTCATTTGGAACAGTAGTGAGGACATTTCTAAGATATATGTATAAAATATTATTTATTTTATGAATCTTAAAAAAGTTGATGACAAAATGTCAAGTATTATTTTTTTTTAGATATTCTGAAGAGGAATGGCGTAGATTGTAATAACAGATGGTTTTTAGAACTAGTTATATAAATGAGATTTTTATATTAACCCATTTGTTAGGTTTAGCAAAAAATAGATATAAAATTAGGTTGTAAAACTGGCATGTTATCTTAAGCTTGATTTGTTTAATATTTATTTAAATAAGTTACAAAGTGAGTGATGTCTTGATACAATTGAAGGAAGGACTATTTACTATAAGAGATTTACTAAAAAATATGAAAATATTTCTGAGTAGTGCGAGTGAACTTAATAAAATAAATAGAATAGATGGAATTTATAGTAGGTTGGTATGAAAATAAATGTAATAAAAACTAAACAGTGAAAATAAGTAAAGTTTTATAAAAGTTTAATTGATAGGCAGTTGTAGAACAAGTTAATGTTTTTTTAAAATATTTGACAAAGTTTATTTATTGATGATAGAAATAATGATAAAAATATAGAAGTGAGGATTGCAATTTATTAAACCTGCTTTTAATAAAACTCCTGGGAAAAACTCATGAATTATTGACTGAACTTTAGACATTAGAACTGAATAGAAGTATTTCCTTAGAAATGTTGCTTTGTAAGAAGCAATGATTTGAATAATTAGAAAAAAATAGTAAAAAACACTAAAATCTCTACATATATCGATTTGGGAATGAATAGTGAAGATAAGTTAGAAGAATAAGAGTTGGAAAATATTCTGGAAATATCTATATATTTTTGGCAACATAAAACACATACATATAAATATATATCGATGGAATCTGATTTACATATAGACATCTAATAAAATAGTAAGGATTAATTTGCAGTAGCTGATATTTAAAAGACCAAAAATTAATGCAGAATCTCCCTGATTTGAAAGGTATCAAATTGTTGATACCTTATTAGTTAGAACACGTTCAATGCTTAAATTGATATTATTAAGAATAATTAATGACTATTTTTACTAAATATAGGAAAATGAAATATACTAGATTTTAACTGTGGTTTTTAATTACAGAGATCAATAACCATTGCAAAGGTTGTAACCAAAACACTTTATAATAAATCAGCATTAGAATCAAATAACATTTGAACACTCTAATATGTAACAAACTTTAATTTCATTGTGGGGTTTTATGGCTAAGAATTGTGTGATTTTGTGATTAAGAAATGGTTTCAAAGACATTGTTTTCTGTTGGAATACTGCAATATGAAAAGATTTATTTATGTTTTTCTATCATTAATTAACTTCATTTCTTTCTTCCATGTATGAAACATGATGATACAATCATTATTCTGTTGAATAAATTTTTGCATATTTGATAATTTTGAGAATTTAGGTTTATTTTTTGGTGCAAATATGATTTCCAGATAATAATTTTATCTTTTAAAATATTAATGTTCCAATTTATACAAGTCAGGAATATTAAATATTAGTTTGACAAACATGAAAAAATTATCACACATCTTTCATGATCTTTCCAATCACCTAATGTAATTATCAGTAAGAATTTATGAGTCAATTTAAACAAAGAGTGAAAGATCAATATGTTCACTGTCCTGGAGAACTTAAGACTTTATGAGAAATGAATGACTTGAAATTTTTCTAAGCACTGTTCAAATGCTATATAATTATTTATTTTATAGAGACTGTAGCAGTTCCTGAAGTAAATAATTGCTTAATATTATAGGCATTCAATATAATTATTATCAATACTTTTATTTTTAACAGTTGTAGTAAACTTTTGTGGACAGATACATTTTAATTAAGTCTTTTATAAACAATAAGATGGAAAACTTTTATATTAGCATTTTTTTAGCATAAAAAAGGCAACTTGTAAAATTATGACACATTAGAAAATAAAAAAAACGTTTTCATACAAAGTATAAAAATAGTTTCCATACTCTAGATATTACATATATTGATACGGGTATATAATAAGCCTGTATTTTAGTTATTACATATTAGAGATGTCCGCCCATCCCATGTATATGTATTAAATGGATTTTGTCCTGTACATGAGGGGTCAGATTGACTTTAGCTCAACATGAGTGTGACAAGAATCTTGGCCTCAGGGTGGCCTTTGAGCATTCCATCATCAGATTTTCAATTGGATGGATAGTTGAAAAGTTGGAGTGGATTAAACCCTATCCATTAAAGTATGAAGATTGGCTATATTTATATATATCCGAGCACTTATTGCATATATGTGTAGAGATAATAATCTGGACTAATTGATGATTGTTGGTTTAGCATGAAATACATATATTGGTGATTATTTATATTTTCAACATATATGTGTTCAAGGGTATCAGTGATTTGAGATAGAGTGGCAAGTGGTGGGTCATATGAAAGTCTATGCTCATATACTCTAGATATTACATATATTGATACAGGTATATAATAAGCCTGTATTTCAGTTATTACATCGAAGAAAAAGTAAAAATGGATGTTTTAGATGGATAAAACTAGTGATGATGTCAATAAATCAAAGGGGAATTAAAAAAACGAAGAATAAAAAAAGAATGGGAAGTAGATGTAAAAAAAAATGTTGACAATCGTAAAAAAGCTTTATAAAGCTATCTTCATAAACATAAGTTCCAAATAGAATTACAAATTAATATTTAATTGCCCATCTTCTATAAAGTGGAATACTATTTTTATGTAGTTTTTTAAAAAAACTCAGTTTTAAAATGTAAGCCAATTTTTCTTCTCCAATTAAATCAATTTATAAGCTAATTGCTTTAATTTTTGCCAAAAGAATAGTCTTCTTGCATTTTATGTATTTAATAAAATATTTTTTTCTGCACTCCATAGTCACCTCTATAAGCATAAATAATCAAGAATATCATAGAGCAATTTATTTTTGACTGTTTTTTTAAAATAGGAGCATGACTTCTGTGTTGTAGCTATTCAGCAATCACTTTTATCTTTATTATGCTTTAAAAATTTTTAAAAACTTTAACATCTTGTTTTGAATTAGATAATCAGAAACTAGACTTTGCATCTGTTTGGTACTATCATATGGAATCCATGGATTAATCGTGCTTATAAAGATGTTTGTTGTAGTAAAAGAAACAGATTATTCTATCAAATACAGATTAAGTATAAACTGGAGGACTTATATAATATTTAATTTGGCATATATATAATGATGCTCAAGACTAGATAGATTTATAAATTTAAATTCATTGAAAGCAGTCAATACTCAAGCAATACCAATATCAATAACAGTCAACAATTTCAACTACAGATTTATATTGTTGATTATTATTGATATTGGTATTGTCTAAGTGTTGACTCCCATTAATAAATTTATGTATATATTAAA
Organism: Epiperipatus broadwayi; assembly: GCA_028023455.1. Classification (NCBI taxonomy): domain Eukaryota; kingdom Metazoa; phylum Onychophora; class Udeonychophora; order Euonychophora; family Peripatidae; genus Epiperipatus; species Epiperipatus broadwayi. Next base: position 1,486,653 of record JAQFVV010012644.1, read on the forward strand.
ATTAATATTATATCACAACTTTAATTTAAATATTGGTTTTAATTAAAGATTAAACTAAAATAAAGCTGGAATATTCTTCTTTTTTTGACAGTTTTTTTATAGCCAATCTAACAAGATAGCTAATATTGATGATAAATGGATTTATAAACTATTTTTAGATAAAAAGTAAAATAACAAATTGGTTTGATCAGATGGATATCGATGAGCTGTCCTATTTACAGTTTTCACCAGTGAAAACGTGCTATTATTATTTCTGTAGTAACTCATTTTAATTACTTACTATTAATAATTTTATTGCTCAGCAGGAATATAGAATGATATCGTTGACAAATGATCATAATCATGTCAACAACTAAACAACTTTTTAGTCTGTGATGATCAACTACTTCTGTATATTATATCAGTTCCATTCAACTAACAACACTGAAACTCTTTAACTTTACTCAGCTGAGCACACAAGCTCTCAAATCCATTCTTCTACACTATGCAATCTTCCTGTGTGAATGTAATATAAATGCGATTCATATGATCACTAGGAATCACGACTTTTATATATCAAAAGTTATATAATAATATAGTAACACTAATAATTCAATTCCATAACGATTTTTATAATTATATTGCAAAATTCTCGTAGAAAATGAAAAGTTTTTAATATTATTATTATACAGTTTTTTTAAAAAATATATAAGATTTCTCTTTTAATTAACTAAATTATATACAATACTGTAAAAATAAAAGCAATAAACAATCAGAATTGTTAAATATGTAAAAGAAATAAAGATGTGGGTATTTATAATAATACAAAAATATTTTAAACTACTATTATAAATAAACGTTTGCTTGCTTATACTTATAATTCAATGTGCATTGTAAGAATAGAATGTTATCACGTTTCACTTCTGGTGACAATTTCTTCAGCAAGCATATTAATTTTGAAATTCCAAAGTGTTTGTGAAATGTGTTTAACATCTACACGTACAAAAACACACACACAAACATTTTTATATACATATTTTTCTTATAGAGCTAAACAACGGCTTCAAATTTTTACTTTCATTTATTATAGGCTCATTGTTTTAAGCATACTTCTTGCTTTGATGCTGTGGTTTTAATAGATTGTTTTTCATAGCGACTTCTTTCTTTAGGTTATTTGTTTTTATGTTAAGACTTGAGTCAAATGTTAATTTTTATTCACAATTATTAGTCTATTCATATTTAAATATATTTAAAGATAATTATTTATGTATTTAAACATTTTACTATTTTAATATTTTCAAAATATAGAATTTACTATTTATTAAGTATTTGATTTTAACTCGTGGTTTAATTTTTATAATTTGACTTTGTGATTTATAGCAATACTTTATTAAATAGAATTTAGAAAATGTATTGAACTCAAAAGTAAGAATATGCATAATATTGTTAGAGTTGACATGTGAAATCCATCACATTTCAAAAAATTTATTCAAAATAATGAAGAAACATAAAAGTCCAAAGGGTTGTAATTAATTTTTTTTTAAAATGTAAATGCAGTAAAGAAAATAAAAATAAAACATGATTAAACAAACTATAACAAAGGTATATACAGACATCACTTTTTTGAGCACTATCTTGTAATTTTGAAAACATTGCACTGAAGCATATAAAAATCCAAAGAGTTCTAATTAAATTTTTAAAAAAATGTAAATTCACTAAATCAGTTATAAACTAATCTCAGTGCACTCACAAAAATGTTTTGGAGCCTTCTAATCATGTTCCTTTTCAAACAGATAGGTGTTTACATGTTCACATACAATACTATCACTGCATCCCCATTTGCATATAAAGAGTAATATCAGCCTCTTATCACATACTTTTCACATGACCACTATCCTGAAATTTTAAAAAATATTTCACTGCATCTTATTCTATCATGAATTTTAATGTTTCTAAAAATGATAAGGCAAAAAAATGTTATAAAAATCATATCTTAACAAATGTCAACAAAAGAAAATAACATTAATTTTAACCATGTGTTATCTGTTCACCTCATGTTAACATTTGGACATTATGTTGTGAATGAAATTTATTTAAAAATGTATTCAAATTTTTTAAAATTAACATTTAATTTAGAATACATTTGTTAATATTTTTTAAAGTTAATAAGCTATACAATCACAACATAGTGTTCAAATGTTAACATGAAGTGATCAGATACACATGGTTAAAATTAATGTGTTTTTTTTTTTTTTTTTTGTAGTTGACATTCATTAACACATGGTAATTTTTTTAACATTTATTTTTTGCCTTATCATTTTTGGAAATATTATTAAAATTTGGAATCTTTCATCATTTCAAAATTTCTGGATAGTACCCACCTAAAAATTATGTGATCAGGGGATGATATTACACTTTATATGCAAATGAAGATGCAATGGCAGTGTCGTGTGAGAACATGTTCTAAGTGTTTATCTGTTTGGAAAGAAATATGGTTAGAAGGTACCAAAACAGCATTTGTGAATGTACTGAGATTAGTTTACAACTAGTGTAGTAAATTTATACTAATTTTTTTTTAATTATAACCCTTTGGATTTTTGTGTGTTTCACTGCAATATTTTCAAAATTACAGGATAGTGCTGTCTCAAAAAGGGATATCTGTCTGCATCTTTTTATAGTTTGTTTAATCATGTTTTATTTTTATTTTTTTTATTGCATTTACATTTAAAAAATTTAATTACAACCCCTTTGACTTTTGTGTTTCTTTATCATTTTAATAAATAAAAAAACATAAATATTGAATATGATAGCTTAGAGTCAGTCATATTGTTTATACCATGTGTTGGAAGTCTGTGAAAATAGATAATTTTAAAATAAAATGAGTAGCAACTTTTCTGGCAGGCAAACTAGTTAAGTACCAAAAAAAAAAAAAAAAAAACTACCAATTTATTTTTAATTTGATTTTAATTTTCTGCTTCTTTGTATTTAGTGATTGTCTTTAACTTTCTTATAAAAACCTTTAGTTATTTTTAGTTATGAGACTAGTATTGTATAAAATATCCAAGGTTAAAATTTTTTTCCAATTTAGAATTTGCATTTACTTTTATATACAGCAGAGTTTTGGAAATATTACAATATGCAGTATCTTATAATTTTTTTATTGTGTCTTTTTATTTATAGTTTGTAATCACATATCCAGATTTTTCATGGAAACAATTCATTATTTAATACTGGCCAATTAAATCAATGGTCATATTGTAATCAATAAAGCATTTATAAAAATTTTTCTGATATGTCCTGAACATTTTAATTATTCAATATACTCTACTTCTTTAAGTTTTCTCTGAAGTGAAAATTCTCTGTGTTGAATAATTTGAGTTAAATATTATTTGCATGTGATATAAAATATGTGCTGTAATAATTTTGAGAGTTTGACAAGATGCCTTATTTGTATAAGGCTATACATTTTATTTTCCAATTTTAAGGCTCTTAAGCAATGTTTTAAAGTAATTAGTTATAATATGGTTTTTATTGTTATTTATTAAAATTTTCTGATATGTCATCAATTTTTAGACTTATATGACTTTATTTTCCATTATTAAAAATTAAACAATGCAAAACTCTCCATACAGTAGTGCCATGCTGTGCCAAATAGAGTAATCAATGGCTTCCAGAAGGCTTGTGCATAAAATCCCTATCTAGTGCCTACTCATCCAATATCCTCAGACTAGTTTCTGGCTTGTGGCCATCGTCAGTGAGGAGCCACAAGCCAGAAACTAGTCTAAGGATATTGGATGAGTAGGCATTAGATAGGGATTTTATGCACAAGCCTTCTGGAATCCATTTATTACTGTGGCTGGCACAGGGTGGCACTACTGTATGGAGAGTTTTGCATTGTTTAATAACAATTGTGTGCTAGTATAAGAGATGGCAATCATGTGATATTAAAAATTATTTGATATAGAGTAGTATAGATTTCTGAATTGATAATTTTGTGGTATACTTTATTTACTTGGTTTTTTTACTATATATCTTTATTATTTGGAAAATATAGCTGAACCTTTCAAAGGACAACTATTATTTTTCCAAGTTTGTTTTCAATATTGTTGTAAATATATTTATTTTTAGATTTCCTGGAACTTCTTAAAATTTTCTATTCAATTTTGTTAATATCTAATCTTATCCATTTTAATTTCGATTTTTAAAAAAATACTTATTATTATATCTTCTGATGTTCATTATGAACTTTCTGAATGTTTATTCAAATTCTTCTTAAATTTCTTTTAGTTCTTTATTATTTTACTTCCAAACAATTCATCTGATTTTCACCATCAATTGCATCAAAAGCTCATATCAATTTTTGTAATTATTTCTAAAAGGAATAGATGTGCTTCCTAAATTATATAGAACAAACTTATGGTTTTTTATCCAGTTTTATTCCATGTTTAAACACTAACAATTTGCCTATTCTATAGTCCTGATCCTGACAATTTTTTTTAATTATTAAAGTTGTTTTCTATTATTAAGTGCCAAGAATATAATCAATTTGCTTTTATGAATTCTATCTGATGATGTCATATGTACAGTTGGTGACATTCATGTGTAAGTAGTTGGTGTTTTCATTGCTCAAAATTGTATTGCCAATAAAAAAGATCATCAATTTATAATTCCACACTCAAGATTATCCTAGTCACCAATAACTAAAAATATGTTTTACATGATAGTTTTGTCAATTTTACATTTTAATTTGCTTGACTGTTGGCATAAGCTTATTTTAAAATAATAACATAGGTGCTTATTATATTAAACTGATATCCAAGTATCATTCATAGAATTATATCCAATTTAGTTTTACATTATCTTACATGATAATAAAGCGCTGCCATTTCTTTTTTGTTCGTTTTGTCCTCAATAATAAACAGTATTTGTTTCTGATAGAAAACATTCCATTCTAGTTTACTTTAGTAAGATATTAATTAATGTATAAGTAATTCATTTTTATTTTTTATTGTAATAAGCTTTTTTTTTAGTTCAAATTCCATATATTCTAATTTCCAGTAAGAATATTTTCTTGGCGATTTCTTTTTTCTACATAAAGATATTGACAAATAAAAATCTAAATATCTTTAATATATTCAAGATATAATTCTTAAAAAATATTCTGGCCCTTTTTCAGTAGTATGTTTAATTCCTTCAAATTTGAGGAATTCATTTTAACGCAATATGTTGAAAGACTTTTAATATTGTTTGATAGGTGAGTACTTAGCCATCTTAACTAGAAGATAAAATAAAGCTGGAAAACTAAACTATCACTATTTGGTAGTTGGCAAATCGTATGTATAAAGTCTTCGGTTTCAGTGTGAACAATACCAACCGCTATATCTACTAGTCAATGTAAATATTACTAATGAAACATTAATAACCTTAACTAAGAAGAAAAGAAAAATATAAAGCAAGATTGAAATAAGATAAGAACGATAAAAACATGCAAATCTTTTAATAAAAATTGTTAGAGAAAGGAAGTGAAACTGATTTCAATATAAGATCAATAGTATAATCAACAGATGAGAAAGATTATAACTAAACTTGCGAAAGTTCTATTTATTATTTGTGAACTTATAGAGTGTTATATATATGTTGTGAACAGCATTTGTAAAATAATTACGAGTTTATCTTTACCATACATATATATATATGCGCGTGTATTTCATTAAAAATATTTATTACAGGCAATAGTACAAATCATTCACAGATTTAATGCAATTAGTGCCTGCTATTAAAACTATAAATTAATTCCATAAAAGTCCAGTGTTTTTAAATGCACGTAAATGAACTATAGTTCTTTATAGACAAAATTTAGTATATATATTATTATTTATTAATAATGATACATTTACGATTAAATCTTTTTTAAAGCTGCCTATTTTTTTATAGCCCGGTTTTAAATTTTCTTCATTTACAGTATTTTTACTAACTACGATATGCTGTGTTTCTTCTATTATTCTACATTTAATTAACGCTAATCTTCAAAAGATTAAAACTAATTAACGAAAGTAAAATTAGTAAAGAATGCTATCCAATCTTTTTTTCTTCAATAAAATAGATTAGCGATTAAAAACAGATTTAAAAACGGAACAGATTTAATTACTTTTTCAAATTAATAATCAAAAACCATGTTTGTTTTTAACTTTTAAAGAAAATTATTTTTTTCATTTGGTCATTTTTAATTACAATACTTCCAAAATAAAATTGACAAAAAAAAACAACAAACAAACTAAATATAACAATCTGTTCCTGGCTACTATTTAAATTTATCTAGCCATTTTTTTTAAATTTTCTTCACAAGACTTATTATAATAATAATAATGAAATATATAATGCATCTGTATAAAAATTTAAAAAGTGAACATTTTAAATAATTAGGTCAAATAGATTTTTAACAAAAGAATGTCATTGGCTGTATTTGACATTGAGGATAATTTAAAATATTTTTTTGTTGTTTTATAAAATAATAAAATATAGCTATTTAAATTTTAAACTATTTTAATTTTTGTTTTAATAATATACTTTATTGTCAACAAAGGTTACATGATATTTACATACTTATGCCTTAGCTATAGTGGCATGATGATTTTTACAGATTTGGTTTGTTGAGATTTTCATTGCTAATTATATAGGGATGGATGTGTTGAATAGAGGTATACATCAGTTAACCTATTTAATTACAATACATTAGAAACCCTGGGTTTCCATATTAGATTTTTTCACATTATGATATTTTTGTTATTGCTATCATTGTTTAATTTTACTATTCGTTTCTGATCTTGTTGTTAGTTAGTGTCCCTTCTTCCATTTCTCGTTAATATTCTGTTATTGTCTTTGTTCATTGGTCAAAAGTTTTATTCATTTGTTCAGCTGTGTGAGAATTCATATTTTATATTGTCCTTTTAGTTTTTTGTTCATTGCCGGTTTTGCTTAAATAGGCTGAGCTTATATAATGACTAATTTTGCATGCTCTTATAAATTAGCTTGTAATTTTAATAGTGACCAGGTGGCTGCATAAATATCTGGATGTGCAATCTTTGCCTCTCTATTCCTTATTTGTCGTATGTAGCTTGTTGTAAAATGTTGCTGGATGCCATCAGGTATTATTTCCCAGGCTGAATATATATCCTGTGCACCTGCTCGTGCTATAGGAGTTGTCTGCTTTTGTGTAAAATCTGTTAGCTGTTGTGTAGTTTGTCTTGTTCTATATTGATTTAGCATATTGTTTCGTGTAGTATTTAGCGCTGTTCAATTGTAAAATGTGTTGTTGTGTTTCTTGAACAGCATGGCATAGGTTGCAGAATGGGTCTATTGATCTATAAAGATGATGGTATCATAAGAAATAGGATGTTGGTAGTGCAAATAGATTTAGCTTGATCAAGAAGTCAAAGAACTTTGGTTCTGTTGACCATTTTCTGAAGTTTTTAAGGAATTGCTCTGTTTACTTTTTACAAGTCAAAGTTTAAGTGAATTGCTATTAAGTTAGTGAATTATAATTGTGATTTGCTTCTTATTCTAATCTTAATAAACTGATCAAATTATTAAAAAGATTTATCAGTTTGATAAATTTTTTTGGAATTTCTTCAGTAAAGTTAAAATTCGTGAAATATATTTTAATGCAAAAGAAATATTTAATCTACAATGTTAATTTTGACTTAGCAATATACTTTATTTAAAAAATAATGAAATCAACTTTTTTTTATCATTAAACAAATAGTATATCGATAGAATAAATACCTACTTCTAAAATATTTAATAATTTTTTGTATCAGTAAAAGTAATATATAATCAAAAAGAATTGGAAAATGCTAAATCCAGTATTTTCAACCATATGTTTGAAACATAAACATAAGCTATTAATTATAAATACTGTAGTATCAATATGTATGTTGTTGTTGTTCTTATTGTTTTTATTATTATTAAGGAATCATTTATTGGAATACAGATTATACAGAATACATTAGATTATAGGTTTATTCATTTACATTTGTTTTAGTCTTAATTCACATTGGTTACAAGTTAACTAGAATTTACATAGCTTTGTTAATTTTGTATATCTCATTTATCTTCTGCAGTTTTTATTGTTGTTGTTGTCTATTTTCAAATTTTTTGTTTTTTGACTTCTTTTTTTTTCTTCTTTTGCAATGAGGATGGGCCATACAATGCTAAATAATTATAATATTAATAAAAAAAAAGGTTAAAATATTTAAGCAATAAAATAAAGTATTGATTTATTTATTGCCTGTATGAGCAGACTTTGGAGCAGAAGGTCTATGTATTGCATCTTCAACTCTACCATTTCCAAGGCTTGAACTTCTTAGGATCTCCCAGCAATAAATATTATTCAATATTATATTTTGAAGGTTTTTGTGGCCATAATAAATATTATATTTTGAAGGTTTTTATGGCCATAATAGTTAACATATCTGTCTGCCATATATGTGATCCAGAGTTCAAATCTTTATCAGGTTAAACATCAGGATTATTTTTAGATTACAAACAGGCTTAGCATTTCTTTTCTAAATAGATAGCTCACAGCCATCTCATATAGCCATTATATTATTGATTAGTAAACAAGTATTTAGCTGTACTCAATTCAAGAAACAGCTTAAACTCTCACCAGTGCTTAATTAACTTGCCTTATGTGTAATACTTTTTTTATTCATGTCTTTGTGAATCTGCTGAAGAATCAGTTAATCGTACTAAGAGCCATTTAAGATTATTTTACTTTTTTTTTTTTTACAAGTTGTCTGAATCTTTTTATTTGATTTAATGTAGAAAAAAAGTTTCTTGAATTATTGTTAAGATGAATTCATACAAAATATATTTAAGAAAATAAATACAAATCTCTTGTATAGTATAGAGCTAATTAAAATAAAATTTTATTCTGTAAGAAATAAAAATCTGCAGTATATTGAATAAAAATTATACAGTATATTCAATTAGAGAGATCTAAACTCAGGATTTTTTAGTCTATTCGTCTTCCACTCTATCTCACGCAACAGATACACATAACTGGAACGCGAAAAAGTTACGTAATCTCCAATATAGTATTTCGTGCAGAACCAGCACTCATCAGTATATTATTTTTGATATGCTGCTTTATTTTTTTTTTGAGAAACAGTAAATTGAAAGTTATTAACTAACCTTGTAAGATACTTTATTATTAACTTAAAACTGACTTTATATTTTGTAAAGAGTAGCTTGTTAAATATTTGATCTAATATGCTAAAGTATATTTTGTTATATTTGAAACATTTTAATAACAATAAAAATAAAAAAAAATTAGAAAGAGAACCATTTGAATGGCTTCAATTTTTGTTGTTATTAGTCATTAAGTTTTTTTAAAAGTAATTTTGAGTCTCTGATAGTTTTTTTTAAAAATAGAGATCTAAATTGTCAGAACTGTATTTTAATAATAGTATTTAAAAAGTACTTATATTATAAAATTGGGACATTAATTTTTAATCAATTTACATTTTTATGATTTTATCGCAATAAATAAATTATTTAAAATGATGTTCTAAAATCCAATAATAATTTAATTAAACTATAATTTTGTTAAAGAAAGTATAAAAACAAATTAAACTCGTAAGTGCGTAGATAAATGTTAAAGCTATCTATAATAGTCCACTGTAGAGCAAAGTTACGCAGCATTGCTCTACGGAGAAACAGATAAAGGGAAATACAATACTGCATTTAATTAAAGAGATAAGCCAAGAAGACTAACTGGTTTTCTTTTTAATAGGAATAAATGTCTTAAATAGTCCAATCATCGATAAAGTATCTAAGAAAAAAATTATTGAAACAAAACACACACTAAAAAGATCACTTATTAAATCTAAAAAAGTGTTAAGACCATATTTTTCTACCATGAAATGCAATTAACTCTACACCATATTGTCCTTTTTAAAAAAAAAAAATTTCAAAAGTTTTGAGTATTATGTTCTGTTGTTTTCTGTTTCGTGAAAAAAAAAACAATAGGTAAAAGTAAATTCTTTTATTGCTATCTATCTATCTATCTATCTATCTATCTATCTATCTATCTATCTATCTATCTATCTATCCATCCATCCATTCATCCATCCATCCATCTATCTATCTATCTATCTATCTATCTATCTATCTATCTATCTATCTATCTATCTATCTATCTATCTATATGTCTGTCTGTCCATCCGTCCGTCCGTCCGTCCGTCCGTCCGTCCATCTATCTATCTATCTATCTATCTATCTATCTATCTATCTATCTATCTATCTATCTATCTATCTATCTATCTATCTATCTATCTATCTATCTATCTATCTATGTCTGTCTGTCTGTCTGTCTGAATATCTGTCTATCTACTTATCTATCTATTTCTATTTTTGTATATCTATCTATACCTTTATCTGTATTTGTGCTTGTCTTTCTGTCTGTCCTCCTATCATCTATTTATCATCTATCTATCTATTTAGCTATCAATCTATTTTTAATATATCTATTTATCTAGCTATCTGCCTACCTCTCTCTTAGTTTACTTATCTATGTATCAGTTTGACTGTTGGTCACAACTATTTATGTATTCCTTTTTTTTAACCATCTGGCTATATATTTATTTATCTATCTGCTTGGTTATCCACCTAACTACCGACTGAATTTTTCTTAGCTAGAGTATGGAAAACAGTTAAAAACCTTCATAACTCTGTTGTCACTGCTTCTTCTTCTTTTTTTTTTTTTAAAAAAAAAAACCTCGGAGATATCTTTGGCCTGCAATGGACTATTACCTTTTAAAGTTAACCAAGTAATAAAAACTAATAATGCTTTATCATTAATATTAATGTATTTCACTGCATGCAGTATTTTTATCACAATTTATTCTAAAGCTCTTGACTAAATTATTGCTTAAATATAAAAAGAATCATTTTCTCCCTTCCCATGTTTGTAAGATATACTTATAATTTATATTATTATTGTCAAGCTTATGTTTTCTTTATATAATTTAAATCTTTTTTGTTGTTGTTTTCTACCAAAGAATGCTAAGTTATTTTGAAACCTTCCTATCCTTGGTTTTTTTCATATGTATTATCAATACTTTTTAAAAATTATCTATCACTTTCTTTTTCTTTTATCTCTATAATCTTTTTTTAAATTTATGTTTTACTTGCACATATCTAATTTCATTCATTTTACACAGTTTATATTTCTCATTAAATTAACTTTTTTTTTTTTTTTTTAAGGAACATTTTAT
>JAQFVV010012645.1:600000-788295 GCA_028023455.1 Epiperipatus broadwayi
ATCCTTATTTTTTATTTTGTCCATTTTGAAAAGCAAATAAGGAAATTAAAAAATTTTGAAGAACAAATAAGAAAATTATAAAATAAATAAATAAATACATAATTTGCAATAAGTGAGATTTACTAAAATAAAAAATATAATTTGTAGTGAATTTGTATTTTAGTATGATATACTTTTATGAGAATCTAATTTCCCCCCCCCCCCAAATATTCAGTTTATTGACGAGTTATTCCAGTATAGGTTCAGTAGATCCATGCAGTGTTTAAAAGCAAAAAGAAAATCGAATGTAGTGCATCAACCATATCGATAATTTAATTTTTCCTATTAAGATCCAATTTGCCTCAATGTCATTTCACTTTTCTAACTAACCCTTAACTATAATTTTAAATGAAGAAAAATGAGACATGCAATCAAATTTATGAAGAAAGGAAAGGCTCCAGGTAATGATGGAATTATAATTGATATATTAAAAGAAGCAGGTGAAGAAATAGAATTTTTTTTAACAAAGTTATATAACAAATGTCTAAATGATAAAGTTGTACCAGATGATTGGAAGAATGCAGTATTAATATTTAAAAAAATGATAAAGAAGATATCAGAAATTACAGACCTATCAGCCTTTTATCAGTTTTATACAAAATTTTTACCAAGATAATTACAACTCATCTACAGAGAACATTGGATTTCCACCAACCAAGAGAACAAGCTGGATATAAAAATGGTTTTAGTACAGTAGATCATATCCAGGTATTGGGGAAGTTATAGAAAGGACAAATGAATATGAGTTGTCAGTATGATTTGGATTTGTAGATTATGAAAAGGCATTTGATTCCATAAACATTTCTTCAGTGATTAAAGCATTGGATTATTAAAGGTATAGATCCAGGATATTGTCATATTTTAAAGAATATTTATAAAAATGCAACAGCAACAATTAGATTACATAATGATACTAAGAAAGTCAACATTGAGAAGAGTTTAAGACAGAGTGATTTCATATCTCCAAAACTTTTTAGTTGCAAGAAGTATTTTGTAGATTAAAATGGAAAGCTAAAGGAATGAAAGTAAATGGAGATTATTTAAGTCATTTAGATTATGCAGATGATGTAGTTGTTTTTGCAAATAATGCTTTAGAGCTGCAGTAAATGTTACAGGAGTTATCAGATGAAAGTAGGAATAAAGATAAATGTTAAAAAGATTAAAGTAATGTTTAATGGATTTTCTCAAAATATGAAAATAAAGATTGATTATGATGAATTGAAAGAAGTTAACAGCTACAAATACCTTGATCAGATTATTAATACAAATGGAAACATAATAGATGAAATTAATCATAGAATTAAACTTGATTGGAGTGCTTTTGGTAGAAATAACTTGATACTAAAAGGAAATATGCCTATATGTTTGAAAAGGAAGGTTTTTAATAATGTGTTTTACCAGTTCTTACTTATGGATTTGAGACTTGGACACTTAATAAAAGAGCAATACAGAGATTTTAGACCACTCTAAGAAGTATGGAGATATGCATGTTGGGAGTAACAAGAAGAGATCGAAAACACAATATATGGGTAAGAGAACAAACAAGTGTTACTGATCTCATTGAAAAAAATTAAAAAACTGAATTGGAGTTGGGCTGGACATATTGCTAAAAGAGATGACATTAGATGGATAATTGAAATCTTAAACTGGATTCCAAGAGATTGTAAAAGACCCAGAAAGAGACCACATATGAGTTGGATGGATGAAATAAGAAAGTATGCAGGGATGATGTGGAGAAGAGAAGCTAAAGATTGGCAAAAATGGATTGAACTTGGAGAGATCATCTTGCAGTGGATTGATAATGGTTGATGATCATGAATAACTACAATGACAAGAATGTATGGAATGCACATTAGGAATTTGCCCTGCCCAATGTCTTTAAGACCTCAAAATGGAATCATCAATTAAACAGCAAATTTCTTTCTGCAGTAATAGAGATTTCAGACCACTCAACAAAATATGGATACATGTTAGGGGTGACAAGAAAAGATCACAAATAAAATACATGGATACAGAACAAAGAGATATTGTTAACATCACTGAAAGTATTAAGAAACAAGGCTTCTGGGCTGGACATATTTCTGGAAGAGATGATAATAGATGGACAATTGAAGTTTGGTGTGATGTGGGAAAAAGAGGCTATGACCAGAAAAACGACTAAACTTGAAGAGAACTTCATTCTGTAGTGCATTGACAATGGTTTAAAATGATGATGATTGAATAAAATTATTAAATAATTATTTACAATCTAATTGATATTACAGAAGAAATAAATTGCAATAATGAAATTTTTAAAAAAATTCAAAGATAAAAAACAACAACTAAATTCTGAAAGCTTTAACAATCACACTTTTTTCATGACAATAGTTTTTGCATGTAAATGATTGATAAAAAATGTATAAAAAAGAAATATTTACAAAAGTGTTATTTTACTGAAAGTAAAACATTTTTAGTTACATTTCTACAGCTTTGAAAATGAAGGCATCGTTCCTTCAAAAGCGCTAAGTATAGAAATAAATATATTAGAGTTTAGTGTGGAGATATTACCGTAAAATATCTGATCATTACATATATAAACCATACATTTAATTATTTAATAGTTATATTTTATTGTATAACAAAATATTTTATTGGCTAATTGTATTTCTTTTCCTGTTCTCTTGCCAGTCAGCTTCAGTCATTCAAAACTCATTCTAAATTGTCACCTCATTTATTGTTAAATCAGCCATCATTAATTACAAGCATCTCCTATGCAGCATAATGGTAATACTATGTATATTTGTTTTTCTGTTATGCACTTGTTTTTAACTATAAAAAAAAATATTTTAAAGATAATGCTTTTTTTTTTTTTTTAATATTGGCTTTTCAAATTTTTAAAGAAAAGAGTGTATATGATTCACAGCAGTTTAAATGCAAAACCTGCTCAAAAATCTAAACATTCTCCCATCAAATATAAAAAATGATCAAAAGAAATAAACCCTGATATAAATTTCTAGGAATCTCATTTCCATTAATCAAGCATATATTGTACTATATTATAACAGATAGTAATTGAACATCAACAGACTATGATATTTAAGAGAATATTTTAATCACAATATTATCTGTATTTTTACAAGAGGTGCAAATGCTGTATATTTATTTCCTGAAAAATTCACAGCCATTGAAAAATGTAGGTGCATGTGAAGAAAGAAGTATAATTTTCTATGAGAAAATTAATGTAATTTTTGAAAAAAAGGCATTGTTTTTGTAGTTTCTCTTTTTTGTTATCTCTCACCCCTTTAGTCTTATTTTGGTATGATCCAATAATATGAATCTCTCATAATCTTAAGAGTATTTTTTTTTTAAAAAAAAATCGTATTATTTGAGCTTTCAATATTATAACTTATCAAAAGTTACTGCTCTTTGTTAATGAAATTAATCCGTACCCCCCCCCTCCCCTTCCCCGCGTGCAAAAAAATAATAATTTATTATTGCTTAAATTTTTTTTTTCCATTAGGCTTTTTGGTATTTAATTTTGCTTATGTATATATTATTCATATTTGTTAATTACTCAGATAGTTAACTACTCATAAATATTTTAGAAGAATCAAATCTTTATATCATTAAATTGCAAAAATGCAAATTTATAGTGCATTGCTTATCTGAGAGTTATTTCCATTCTGTTCTATTTCATGAGTCTCTTTTTTAAAAAAAATCTGTTTCTTTTCCTTAACAGTTACTCAAAAACAACCTTTATAATCCTTCAACCTGTATATCTAGTTCCTTATTTAATTCAACAATAGTTTCCTGATATTTGCAGCATGCAATGTTTATTTCATTAAGACACACATATATATATTAAATCAATTCTTATAAAAATAATGTCAAAAATGGAATATTTTGTTCATATGATGACTCACTTGAACGCCTAAACTGATTTTTCAATACAAAAACTAATTGTATATTTTTATTTGAAGTATGCAATATTTTTATGCAAAATTTATTTTAATGAGCAAAAGAAATTGCATAGGGAGAAAAACAATTTTGATATTTAAGAGCACATTTCTTTTGAGAAAGAGAATGAAAGGTCTTAGATATATATTCATTTTATTTCTATTTAAAAATAAATTATATAAAAAAAAACTCCACAAAACCATAAGCACATTAAAATAGCTTTATTTTATTGAAATGAGAAATTTTAAATAAGCATAGTTATGTATCTATCCATGATACATGGTGATAATTGCTTAAGGAAACTTTAGCATAATACTCCATTTATGATTTTTTCATAATTAAATTGGATACAATTTTAGAAAGAAAAGACAGTAATTAATAATAATAAAAAAGACAATAAAATCAGCAAAATACTCTATAATTCTTAAAAATTGGAAAAAATTATATATATGTTTGCATATACACATGTATATTTAATTGGAAAATAATGGGCACAATAAATTTATGATGAATTCCTAATATAATGCACTTTTTCAAATTCATTTTTTCTTAAACATATTAATTAATAAATGAAATAGATTATTCAATCATAATTTGAATAAAAAAAAAAACAATTTCACTGGGTCTCTTTATGCAGATTTTTTAAATGCAATTTTGAAGTTATGCAATTCATGTTTCTTCTTAATATCTTTTTTTGCAGTTTTCTTTTATGCGATAAAGAAGTCCATATTTCACTTAAAATCAGGATTTCCCCATTTTATATACATGCATTAAATTTTATATACTTTAAATGCTTGTTGGAAAAAGTTTTGGCAATAAATTTAGATACCGTAGAAGATTTAGAAAAAAATAATGAAACAGAAGTGGGACCTCTTCGTTTCACAGCAAAAATGATTCGAGAAAGTCTTTAACTTTATAATCGATTGGAAAATCATTTTCTTGTTAATGACATGAATTATGAACAAGCTCTTAAATTTCGAGAGCTAAATAGTTGTGTCTGGATATCACAAGCTTCATAAACAATTAGTAAAATCATTATCTTAATGTTTAACCACTGATTACATTGTCGCCAGAAAACCATTAATACAGTATGAGACTTGAAGTTGATGCTAATTCTGCTGTTTGTGTTTTCTCTTGTGATGAATATTATTTTTTACCAGTTCACAAATGAACCCACATATTGTCAAATAGCGATAATGATTAAAATATGTATGAAAAAATGTAAAATAAATTACACATAAAAACATATTGTTTTGGTAAAAAACTTTGTCTTGTATCAATTTTTTTTCAAATATTTGGAATTTTTTATTAGCCATACTTTATTTCGTTATTTTTTTATGTGAATTTTAAAGTAATTTTACCTTGTTGCTTTGGTTTTATACGATTTTTGAAAATAATGGAATGTATCCCAAATTTTTCAAGGTAAGTTAAATCTATTTTTGTGCAATTTTTTTTATACAGGTTTTCTATGGATCATATCTACCACATAAAAGAAACCCAGGTGTATATATTTTATTTGAATTAAAATATTTTTTAAATAATACATTTCACCATCATTATAAATCACAAGAGAACTACATTCTTAAAATGTGCACATAAACAACAAATCACAAACTAATGCTTTCTACCCAGAGAACTTGATGAATTCAGTTATTTCTTATAATGTTATTTATTTATATGATGCTGTGAAAGACAAATTGCAATGAAACACAAATTCATGACTCAATGTACATCAATAGAAACAGTCAATTTAAAGTAAAGAAATAAAAATATATGGTTTCAATCATTTTGAAAGCTGATAACAAATGAATTTTTACTTCCATATAATACTAAATTGTCCAAGCACTTTACTAATGTTACACCATTCTTTGTCACCCTTTGCCCCATCAATCTTCTTCAGAACTTTATATCTTCTAATATAAAGTTTTGAAGAAGATTGTTGGGGCAATCGAAACTATAAACTGTAAGAAAGGGTGATAAATAAATAAGTTGTGTAACAGTAGTAAAGTGCTTGGACAATTTAGTATTATGTGGTATACATTTAGTAATGCAATAAGAGTAGTTATTATACTTGTTGAAGAATTTTTACTTCCTTGGAATCTATTATCTTAATCAAATTTTATTATTGTTATTGATGAAAAATAATAAAGTTTTGTCCTTACTCTCACTAATATTATGAATAGAATCAATTGTTCATTATTAAAACTTAAATGTGCTGTAGGTCATAGTAGACAGCCATGATAAAATAGTAACACTTGAGAAAGACTAATAGTAACACAAAATCTATTGTTTCGAATGACAACTCCATTACCAAATCTATAAAATTAATAGTTTTACATTACTGACATATAAAATATTCATCTTGCAATAAATAACAAACTTCACACTTATTCTAGCAATATTCTTTTATTTATGCTTAAAATATTCACCTTAGATAGTAATTTATCCCCTCTTGATATTAATTTTTATTTTAAAAAATGCCATTCTTTAATATTTAAAAAAAAAAAATATTTAAAATGAAAATTCTACTTATACTCCTCAATTATTATACAGCAACTGTTTTCCCATTCATTATTTATATCTGCAAATACTTGAAGCTATCTTGTTGATAAAGTAAGTTTTCCAAAATTAATTCCATGTGTTCATTCTTATTTTATTTTTACTGCTCAGTGGATTTGTGAATAAAGAATTGTGAAATATTTAAAATGAATCTAAAAAAGATGCTGCATTTAATCATTGGTATATAAAGGGTATATATTATATATTAATAATGTTAGACTATTTTGTTATGGCTTAATTATTATTTTTTTACTATTTAATTTGAAATCTTTTATAAAAATTACTAAATGCACATTTTTTTATTTATAATTTCAGACACTTCTACAGAAATATGGTATATTTCAAGGTAATATTCAACATTTCAATATTCATTATCTTTTTCTAAAATAATTATATTTTTATAAATAAAATGTTTGCTAAATTGTTTCAGAAGGAAAAAAAACAAAAATTAATATTGTTGGAAAGGGTTTTCATTGGATTCATAATTAGAAGTTACATATTTTTCAAAATATTAAATTAGTTAATCTGATATTGATGAGAATTGCTATTTTGCTTTAATGTAACAATTTATTATCTTTTAGATTGCATTATCCAATCAATTTCCATAACAATTTTAATAAAAATAAATTGACATTGAATGATTTAAGCCAAAGTAAGATTTATTTGTAAATAAATTTAATAATATATCATACTTCTAAACATTTATTAAATACTTTGTAAAGGAAAAAAAATATGTTCAGTGCTACTATATTTTTAAAATAATCATATATATTTCATCTTAAATTTAAGACTGAATAAAATTGTAATTGTTTTTTTCCTTTTTTGTTATGTTAAGTTACATTTTTTAATACTAATTTGCTCAGAATTTATTACTGATAAAGAAATAATTAAATACATCTCATCTATATTTTAAAGATGTTTTTATAATGTTTTAGCTGTCCAATAATCTTTTTCAGAGGTATAAAATGTTATTATATTACATTATTTTTTATTTATCTTTACATACATAATAATCTTATATGTTAAATATTTTTTATTATGTATATATAAACAGAGAGACATATCTTTCTATATTTTTTTTATTTTATTTTTTAATCTATTTAATATGAATGCTTTACATTTACTCAGAATATATTTTTATTTATAATAAACATATATAAAAATAAATATGTAATTAAAAATTATTATAACAGTTAAAAATTATAAATAAAAAAAAATATAAAAGATTTTAAAAAAGAGAAATAGATATGTATGTATATTGTGCATGTGTATATGCAAAACATTCATATTGAATAGATTTAAAAGCAAAATTAGAAAAATAAGATATGGATGTGAATGCATATGTCTGCAGCCATCATCTCCCCTCCCCAAATCATAATTTTCATATTTGTGATTTCATTTACCCATGATTTAAAAAAAAATTTCTAATAAAAAAATTACATCAGCTATTTACTTGTTTTTGCAATGCTCAGATATACTGTGGATTAAAAAATAAAATTTATGAAATAGATTTCTTATTTTGTTAATATTTTAATTCAATGTTTAATTACAAAATTGTCTTACATAGAAGAAATATATGAAAAAATAAAATACAAAATTAGTTTAAAGATATTGGTTAATTCAAGATAAAATTTAGTAAAATAAAGTTTCCATATAAATCAGTTAGAACAATAGTAGTTGGTAATAAATATCATCTCACTAATTGGAAATGTTAATTTTTCTATGTTTGATGTAAGTCAAATTTATGGTTTCCAAGGAAACAAATTATTTTAGTTAACCTAAATTATAGGATCACTTATATGTTAGACTGTTCTCATCATCTAATATTAAATATTGAATCTCTTAAGAAAAATTTAACCTTATTTAAATTTTCCAATTACATTCTTCAATTGTTCATAGTAACACACAGGTTAATATATAAACATTTTGGTATTCACTTATCTCCTGGTGTTGCTGGCCTCATTGATAGTACTAGTATGGGAATCAAATCTGGTTAGACCATTATCTTAAAATTCAGTATTCAAAAATCTTAAGGTCCAGGTTTGATTTCCATGCTAGTACTGTCAATGGTCAGGCCAGCAACACCTGAAGAGAATAATATCGCTCAAAATGTTATATATATATATACCAACCTGTGTCCTATTACTAATAGTTGAATGTAATTGGAAAATTTAAGTAAAGTCAAATTTTTCTAAAGACATTTAATATTTAATATTAGAAGATGAAAATAGTCCAATATATAAATAGGATCCCTTTTTTATTATTTCAGAAAAATAATTTTATAGTTCTTTTTTAAAAAAAAACAAACAAACCAAAAGGGATCAAATTTTTAATCTTTAATTATTTATCACATGATCACCATCTCTTATGTTAGCACGTTATTAAACGTGATGTGATGTATTGTGGCTTCTCCTTAAACGAAGTCAAGAATATCTCAGCAATTATGCCCAGATAAACCTGTTAGCCACATTATTTTCCATTCACCACTCTAAAATTTTCCCATATTCTGCTCCATCCCATTTCCACAACAATCTTTGTCAACTCTATAGCCTTTATATCTAAATCCCCATTATCTTTTTTTTTTGTGTTTTCAATTTTATTTTCACAGTTTTGTAATTAAATAGAGATAAAAGGTGGCTGCTGGAGGGTTGCATTAGATCCTAAGATCTAGGTGCAGTGATCTCAGATCCAAGGCTTCTCACTGATGAAGACCACAAGCCAGAAACTAGTCTGGGGATATTGGATGAATAGGCACTAAATGGGGAGTTTATGCACAAGCCTTCTGGCATTCATTGATTACTCTGGTTGGCACAGGGTGGCACTACTGTATGAAGTTTTGCCTGTTTAATTATTTTTTTTTGTTTTATCTTTTATGAAGAGAAAATGCAGAATTTCCTTTTTTTTTTAAAAAAAAAAATCCCATATTTTTAATTGTTATATAAATACAATTTATCCAAAGCACTTTGAACACTTTTTATTCAAAATCCTCTGTTTATACTGTAACAGTCAGAATCGTCTATCTCGCTAACACCCTGCAGAATTCAAACCCCAGACACGAAACTGGACATTCTAGGAGGGGTTGCCTTCTAGATATACTAAGTTCGAATCTAAAGTCCAAATTTCACAGAGCCATCTACGTGATAACGCATCTGATGCCACTACTAGTATAACCTTTGACCGGTGCCTGGTGGTCAGGGAGAAACAAAAGACTATACTAAAAGAAGATTGGGTGGCTAATTGACATCTATGGATTTACAAAAAGAATGCAGAAAATATATATATATAGACCAAGACAGTGATAGGAATCAATAAAATAAGAGATCAAGTTTAGTTTTAAATAATTTCACAAAATTTATTCATATAAATTATATATATAACGCCACTGTCTGCTTATATGAGACAGGGACGCGTATTAAATAATTGTTGGCATCACACTCTAATAAATGACAAAAGGTTTTAAAGCAAAGTGATATATTCTATTCCTCAGGTTAATAGCATTACGATAATGTGCTTGATGAGATAGGAACATGTGCGAGGTGCTTTGAGCAATTATACAAGTTTAAGAAAATATTTGAAAATTAAGTGTTCTAAAATATTTATTGATTTTGAGAATAGCACGGACAAAAGCTTACTAAGCAACAAAGTGGGAATGTGATCAAAGCATCTGAGAATAATAATAATAGAGTTGCATTGGGAGGTCAGTATTGCTGATAATGAATTTATTAAAGTTGGAGGGTGTGACACGTTTAAGTCACGGATGCTTTGTAAAATAAATATAAAAATAAAACAATAATGGAATATTTGGAATGATTACGGAGGGCATCTTGCCGCTAACCCGTAGGAAAGTATTTTATGAACAGCCGAAACTTAGTGACTGGGTGACAATTGTGTTTAATTCCCAGGTGTGTCATTTGTGGACACACTCTGCCTGGAAATCGCAAAGAGAACGACTTTGGCCATGTAAAGAATTCTTGGAAAAGTAAAACAAAGCGGTCTCAACAACCAATTCACTTACCAGCAATACGAAACTAGTGTATATAAAACATACTGAATGGGTTTTACTTGGATTAAGAGAAATGCCCAATCAAATTCCCAGAAATTCATTTAAAAGGGTCCGCACATTCTCGATGTCAATGATGAACTTTGTAATTAAAGTAGAACACGGTAATTAAAATAGGAAAATGCATGCTTGAGGGTTTGAAAAGTAGGTATAGATTTATATACGCAATCATGCATTAGGGGACACATTTAATCATTGACCTCGCACATACTCTCATATTAGATTAAAATCAATAACATGTAGATTTTAAACTATGTGATTATATTATATATTAAAGAAAAGAATCGCCCTTGAACGAGTGATTGGAAATTATAATACAATTGGAAAATTATTTAGAAATTTAAAATATGCCTTCATAGCGGCGTCTTATTTTCATCAAAGGGAATAATTCACTCGGTCAAAGACGATTCTGACCCATTATCATAATAAAATATCAGAAAGCTTAATAAATAGAAAATATTAACCAAGGATAGAGAGCAAAATGTTGAGTATATTTAAACACGTTAAAGAAATATATAATGAAGTTATGTGAAATATCAGAAAACAATTTAAAATAGCTATAGCATGTTAGTTATCACAAGAGCTCTTGGGTTAATTTAGGGTTACCTCTGGAGAAGCATTTTTAGGTAGATTGATGGTCGGCAGGGTTTTATATAATTTAACAGCAAAATCTGGAAATGTTCATATTTTTGACAGCAGCAGCAGTTCCGGGGTTCCTTGTGTGATAACTTCCGATGGTCTATGGCAGCATATAACCATTTCGGAGAGAAATAGCCTTCTTGCACTCTACTCCGTCATGTCAAGATTTACAAATTACTACAATAATTTTGGTTAGAAACATTAGACCTCAGAATGATTTCTCTTAGAAACATTAGAAGAATGGAGAACAAAAGAAAAACCTCCTTTTTATAGTAGAATTTAACAATAGAACCGCCCTGGAGCATTACAAAAATATATCGGACTTATCAGCTGTAATCATCCGAATGTCTAAAGGAATTCAACATTAATTAATTTCTTTTGTTAATTTCCCTATCGACATTCGAATTACAAACTAGATTTAATTAAAAATTACTTTTATTAATTAAAGAAAACCTTAAGTGGACATCTGCTGTTTTTCGATAAACTTATAGAACATTAACTAATTAAACTATTGTCCCTGATTTGTTTTAACAGAAATATTTGAAATGACTTTTATTAAATTAAATGAAAATTATTTTACTTTTAAATTGCAATAGTTGAATCTATTTACTAAACGAATATTTACTAAATGAATTTTATTTTAAATCAAAATATGACGGTAATACATTTGTAAATAGATTCAAACAAAATAACTTTAACAATTTATAATTTATATGTTTTAAAATGCATATCATAGTGTGTGCGCAATTACGACTTATATAACCTACTTTTTAATAAATCAAAATTATGTGAACATATACATAATCTATAATCTTTTATTTATTTGGGAATGAGTTATATATATATAATACGAGCATTGTACTTGTGGTTTACAATTAGGCGGGATTTTTGGTATATAAGCGTATTGCAGACACACTACGATAGATTGGGGTTCAAACTACGGTATGAGGGTAGGAAATAGGTGAGAAAAGGTGAAACGAAGATTTGCAAAGCAGACCTTACTGTTTCAATACATATATACATATTCGACTGTCCTCCAGTCTTCTTTAGAGTTATAAAAGTTTGATTATTTATAACTGAAGAAGACTGCAGGACAGTTGAAATGTAGGTAAATATATATATTGAAGCGATCAGTGTGTATGCACACACAGAGCTTCATGATAGTCGTTTAAAAATAGGATATCTAGATTTTATAGATCAAATATTTGATTTTTTTATTTTTTTTTGTTAGAAATAATATACAGATGCGTGTGTGTGTTGTTGAATGAGAGGGCATATATATATGTTTTGTTTTATTGAAATACATTTTTTTAGCTATATATTTGGAAAAGAAAAATCTATATTTCCTTTGTCTTTTATGTTTTTCCTAAAAGACAGGAAAAAATGGAAATAACATTTTTTATGAGACTATTTTTTTTAAACATTCTCTGGAAAGCTATAGTTGCATGGAAATGTTAATTATTTCTCATCTTTAAATGGCAGTTAAAATGGAATTAAGGATTTTCATACCTTAGTTTAATCTTAATAGGATTTTGCCAACTGGTTTAAATTAAAGATCAATCAACCAGTCTATTTTCATTTCTAACAAAGGCAGTTATGATATAGGTGTTAAGAAAAAAATATAGGATTAAACAGGGGCTTTGCTGAGTAAAAGTTTTTTTTATAAATACTGGGCTATTTTTCTAGTCAAGGCAGTAAGAGTTTTTAAAAAGCAGAGTTGGCAGTCAAAGTAAAAGTTTTTAAGAGTCAAAAGTAAAATCAGAAAAAGTCAAAGAAAAGAAGAATAAAAGTGAAAATCAAAATCACTCTTTAATAGACCAATTGAATATATATAAGCTGATATCAAGTAATTGCCATAACTGTTAAGTAGTCAAATTTACCTTTCCCTTCTGGGGAAATCTCCAGAAAATGCATCTGTAGGAGAAAAGAAATCTAATTGATTCCATGCTGCTGCCGCTGAGAGAAATGGAGAATCAACTTCGAATCCAGCCTGTCCTAAGTCCAGTAAAGCCAAAGATCGATACTGAAATAAGTAAACCAGTAAGAAAATAGCTGCCTCATCAGAGTGATATCAAACAGTAAGTATAAACTTTTAATCCTTCCAGATAAAGTAATTAAAATGTCTTCTATAAAATAAAAAAAACTCTAGACTTTTTAAGTTTAAAATTCACAGATTTCTAACTGCTCAGTAAAAGACTCTATTAAAAAGTTGTGTTTCAAAAGGACAGTTAAAAATTTTTTTTTATTATTTTAACAAGTCAACTTATGTTCTAACTAGATTTCTACTTATTAATGGTAAAAAAAAAAAAGAAGTGTAATGTCTAATTCTAAAAATGAAACAAAAGATTACTATGAAATTTATAAGTACCACTTTATTATTTATTTTGAGATATGCCAGTATGTTTTCTTTGATTATAAAAATCTATACTTTATTGATTAATCTTATAGTTAAAAATGTCATTTTTTTAAAAAAAAAGAGCAACTCAGATATCTGAATTAAGATTAGCCATCTACTCGTATACACCTTGTTAATAGAAATTAAGAATATAGATGAGTGTTAAAGTCATTATTTGTTTGATTTAGATTTGATTAGAATCCTTTATAATAATTAAAGTGAAATATGTGTATATATATATATATATATATGCGTTGATTTGTGTGTAAAAAAATAATAGTAATGATGATCATGCTTCTTTTTCTTAAAAGTAAAATGGGCAATATTACTTGTTACAAAAGTATGTGTTTATCTCATTATATATATATATATTCAGTGACGCATACATTTGGGGAAAGTATTATCTCAGCAGTAGTATTTTTTCTGACTCTTTAGCAATTTTCCATAATAATTTTGTAGTTAAGCTTTTTATTTCAGCTTTGGGCATTTTATAGTCTATAAAATATGGTTATCTTAAAATTTCCCATTATTACTTATGAAACACAGGCCTAAGAAAATATCTATACAGATATGAATTAATGCTTTTTATGGGCAAATATATGAGTATTGCTTAATAGAATGATCTGCATCTGTATGGCTTTTAATAATGAATATATGTCGAGTAATGCTATGCGAGCTGCCAGAGGGATATGTCCTGGAGATAGCCATGCCCTTGAGCTGATAAATGGGTACTCTATGATGATAGGGATTCAAAGCCCAGACTCCATTATTTCCTACACATGCACGCTGATTGAGAATGTGTTATCATAGGAACTTATATATATATTTTATTACTCGATTAAAGAGATTGGCCCATGTTTGCCAGTGCCACTAATAATATAGCTGGCACAGGATTCAAACCCAGATGCCACTGTACGCTGTAATTAGATTTCTTGATTGTGCCTGTTGGTAATGCTGTGTGGGATAGATAAACCATATTTATCATATAACTATTAATAGTGAAGGGAGCTAGAATTATGCTTTGGTCCTAACTCCTGCTGGGAATACTAAAAGTAAATATAATAATAAAAATATATACTTAGCTTTCCCTATGTATGTGAGCACACGTGTAGATTTGTTATATATATATTTCTGGTCTCTAACTTAATATAACCAGGTATTGGGTTTACTCTTGACAATTGGCATATTAACCTTATAGTGGCATATTTCTTGATAAAATATTATCATTATCAACATAAAAATTTGTTTTATGCTCATACACAAATATAGTACTGATATTTACTATTTGTGGTAATTATTATTTCTGATTAAATATTGTAATTATTATTTCTGATTCATAATTGTTGTTGTCATGAATGCCAGTATGACTTCATTGTAATGCACACACACATCTAATATTGATGTTTATAATTGTAATTGTTATTTTAGTTCATAACCTTGGTTGTCATTATTGACAGGTGAATTTGTTGTAAAAATCATATATTTATCCCAGTGATATCTAAATACTGTACCTTCATAAATAACTGATAGTTGAATATTGTAATTCTTTGTAAAAATCATACATTTATCCTAGTGATATCTAAATACTGTACCATTATCAATAACTGATAGTTAAATATTGTAATTATTATTTTTTGGTTTAAATGTAACACCCATACATGGATCATAATAAGATCCAAACATTGTTATTATTATTTCTATCTTCTAATGAATTGTGTTAATAAATCATATATATCTATACAGTTTTCATGTCATTCCCTGGTTCATTATATCCACCCAAATATGTCCACACTTAATTAAATCATATACACCTGGGTCTCTTTTTACGCGGACTTATTTAACACGATTTTGAAGTACGCAATTCGTGTTTCACCGGAAGTGTGTTAAATAAGTCTGCATAAAAAGAGACCCAGGTGTATGAACTCCGATAATGCACTATTACTTTAAATAATAAATTTCGCGCACTTACGTTATATTGAAAGTAATAGCACATTATTGGAATTCGACTTTCATCTTAGTAATTTCAATATTTTCAGTGCTTTATAATAGTAAGATTTTATGCAATAATGAAATTAAAATCATAATTTCCACATTTTATGTATACACACATTAAATTTTACAAGATTATAATGTAAATTTGTTCAAACATTGTACATGTTAATTTTGCATTTTAAATCACATTCTGTTTTTGCTTTTTAAAAAAGAACGTAATAAATTATTAATCATTTAGTGTCCACAAGTTTATTTTTAAAAGGTCAGTAATAGCAGTGGGCATAATTAAATTTGACAATTAAAAATTAAAATCTGATTTTTAATTGTAATTAACAATTTAAAAATTACTTACTGCGACTTGAAATTAATGTGAAATTTGATTTTTAAACCGAATTGAAAATTAAAGACAAAAATAAGAATTTAATTTTTAGTTGTTAGTTTCATAAACAGTTAATAAAATCATCAGTCTCCAAGATTAATTACTAATTACGTTGTCACCAGAAAACCACTGTTACAACATGAGTGTGAAGTTGGCGCTACTTGTTTGCAAACGAACGTGTTTGGGCAAATAGCTATGATAATTAAAACGTGTATAAAAAAAATGTAAATTATGCATAAAAATATATTATTCTGAATAAAATTAAATATTATAGTTAAAAAAAGTTTGTCTTGTATCAATTTTTTTCAAATTTGAAAATTTTTATTAGTCATATTTTATTTCCTTATATTTTTTTTGCGCGAATTTTAAAGTAATTTTACGTTGGTGCTTTGCTTTTATGCGAATTTTGAAAAATCACAGATTGCATCCCCCCTTTTTCAATGTAAGTTACGTCTATTTTTGCGCGATTTCGTTTATGCGTGTTTTCTGAGGAACCTATCTATCGCGTAAAACAAGACCTAGGTGTATGTATATATTCAAAACCTATGAAATAATTGAAATAATATTCTGAACTGTATCAAAGTTTTTGGTGAGTAACTTAAAATTAATTTCATAAATTCTAGTGCATGGTAGGCTAAGTTTGAATTGATAGAGTCTTTGTTTTACCCTGACCATTGGGAGCGAAGAAAAACGATGACCATTAGTAGCATCAGGAGCGTTGGTTGGATAGTGGAGATTTTGGAGCACTGGCAAATAGGTTAAAGCTTAGTACTGTTCCGCAACTACCATATCCTGAACATGCTGGGCTTGAAGTACTTTTGCTAGGTCTCTGAATCTTGTTGGCTGATCACATGATTCTGACCATTACGTGGTTGTATTTTTTTTCCCATTACAATATATATGTACAAATAAAGGGTTTTACTAAAAAATGCTTGAAGTGATTTGGATAAATTGTATTTATATAAGATATTACAGCAAAATAATAAAAAAAGAGTGATTTTGTTAATATTTTTAATTGTTAATAGTAGTTTATCAATTTTTTGTTAGTTATTTGCATTGATGTTTTTTTTAAAAAATAAAATTGTATTATAGGAATTTACATATATACATAATAGTTATTACTGTAAATGTGTGTTAAAATTCATATTATATAGGTTTTCTATTATGTATCCAAGATAAGGATTAAAATCAAATGTCAAATATTGTAATAATAATAAAAAAAAACAATCTAAAATTATTTTGTGTGTATATATAAAACTAAAATATTGTAATATATTTATATTATAAAACTCTGAAAAAGAATTATCAAAAAATGCAAGAAGATATATATTTGTAATTATATATTGGATTATTTCCATCATCCAAAATTATCAAAGGTCTTGAGAAAATTTAAACTTTTCAAATACTATTAATTGTTAATAATAGCATAGATGTTAGTATTAAACACAATATATTGAAGGATATTATTTTCCTATCTTCTTCGGGTTTTGCTATGTTTCTTAACTTTATCTCGATTAAGACTAGCAAGTGATTTCCAAAATTATTCTGTTTCTCAAATAACTAAATAATCCCCCTGCAGATCAATTTTATAACTAATTCTATTAGACAATAATATTCTCATAATATATACATATATAGTTTCTATACGTAGGTTATAATAATAAATATAAAGTTAATATCCTCACAATCCACATGATTAAAGTCCCCTGCTTAATCGCACTATTAATGATTGATTAAATCGCTGTTTACCTGTTTTTAGTTCTGTGAGCTCTTGAAGTACATATAAATTATAATAAGATCGGGGCGATCGGTTAAATTCCTAATCTGCTTGAATACCTTCAGGAGCCAAGATCCTGGATCTGGAAACAAATCCCCACTATTCTTCTGCTACTTCACATATATGTGCAACCTAGTTGCATGAGTACATGAGGAATGGAAAAAAAGATATTTATTTTTTCCTCCTGCTTAAAGTTTTCTTTGTCTTTGTTTTCTGGAGTAATCTAACTGTTCATCTGTACCCCGGTGCAAGGTTCATAATATTATTATTAGGTTTTATTAAACATTAGCTCTTTCTAGAATCAATTGTTAATCAGTTATTGACTATTGAATTCCTATGAAATCAGATTTTACTTTAGTTTTATTCTCATTGTTCAATTAATGTTTTAATTTATGCGTTTCATTGCCTTAACTATTTTTAGACAGTAGTTTTAGTAATGTAAATTTAAAGACACATTTTACGAGTAATTAATAGATATTCCAATCCTTCCCTTCCTCCCGAAATTCTTTTATTTACATGTAATCCTGTAATTATTTTGGTTTACATTTACTTTTCTGGGGTCTGGGTGATTTTTGACTTTCCCTAGGTTCAATCTCTATTTTTGTTTCAGCTTCACTAGGATCTTGCAGCTATAGATTCTCTTATTTTTCAGCATCTGGATTTATCTGTTCACATTCTCATTTTCCAGTCTGTTCGGCTGATGCTTCAATGTCTTGTATTATTGTCGTTGGATACAGCATCTCCTTTATTGTTCAGCGACGAACATGGTTTATATGTCTATTGTATTCTTTACTATTGCCATTGTCGATGATTACTATTTGTCTGGATTGCCTTCCCATAATTGTACCTTCTATCCATTTCTTTTGCAGCGTATTGCTTATCCATACTTTTTCACCAATTTGGAATGTTTTTTCTTCGCTTGTATGATGGAAATCCTTTGGCATTAAATCTAGTTTAGTGTGCAATTTTTTGCATATCAGCAATTCTGCTGGTGATTTATCTGTAGTTGTTGATGGCATTGAATGTTGATACAGCATTGCTTTACATAAAACTCTTGAAGGTTGCTACTTGGAGATTTTCTTATTGTTTTTTTTTTAATTGTTTGTATGGCCTTCTCTGCAAGGCCATTGGACTCTGAGTGATAGGAGGAGGGGTGTACATATGTGTCTGATTCCATTATTTTTCAAATATTCTTCCATCTCTTGCACTGTAAATCCAGTGCTATTGTCAGTGACCATTACTTCCAGTAATCCATGGCATGAGAAAATCGCTTTTAGTATTTTTATTGTATCATTAACACTTGTATTTTTGACAATGTGATATTTGCCCCATTTTGAATATTCATCAACCAGTACTAATATTTTGTCATTAATAGGACCCGCATGATCTATATGGAGTCTCTGCTATGGTTTATTTGTTTTAGGCCAGAGTATATATTCCTTTAGTTTCATGTTGCTCTGTGATTGAGACGCTGAACATTTTTTAATATAAATTTTCTCTGTTGATTGTTATTCTTGGTCACCAGATGTAGCTACACACTAAAGCTTTTGTACGCACTATTCCAGGATGGCCTTCGTGTAGCAAGTTTAATAACTTTTATTTCTTCCTTTGATTGTATAACTACCCTGTCTCCCATTAGTATACACCCTTTACTAAATGATAAATCATTTATGTTAGTCCAAGAAGCTGGTGCCCATGTGGTTTATGTTGGTCAGCCTTTCCTAATCCAGCTCTTTAGCAGCTGGTATCCTTTACCTTAATCCATTTTCCCACTATTTTGCTGCTGAGAATCTCAGACTGCATAGAATTTTTATAGGTTATCTCATTTATCAGGGGTTCATGTCTGTCGTGGATTCTGGAACATGCATCTGCATGCTGTATCTCTTTTCCCTTGTATACCAGCTGATAGTCATATGCCAATATATTTCTCCATCTTACCATTCTAGGACTCAAATGTTCAGGAGCTAAACTATCATATCTAGTGTGATATGTTATGATTTGAAATGATCTGCCGTATATATATTGGTGGAATTTCTTTAGTCCAAACGTTATTGCCAAAGCCTCTTTATCAATCTAATTATAGTTTTTCTCAGTTTTGGAGAGGATTCTGGATTTGTAGGCAATGGGACGTTCTCTGTTATTGCATGGATGGCATAGAACCACCTCACCTCCCATTCTGAGGCATCTGTGGTTAAAGTTATTTCTTGATTATTATCAAAATGGACCAATAATTTTTCTGATTAACAATAAGCCTTTAGTGCATCTAAAAGCATCATCATGGGTTTTAACCATTGTCACTTTTATTTTTAAGTAGCTCGAAAAGGGATTTTGCTATGTTGGATTTATTCTGTAGGAACGATTCAAAATAGTTAATCAGGCCTAAAAATGCCTGCAATTCTTTGACATTCTTTGGCTTTTCTGTCTTTTCAATGGCTTTACTTTTTTGGGTGAAGGGCGCTTCTCTTTGCCAGAGATTACATGTCCTAGAAAAACTAATTCTTTTGTGTTCCATACACTTTTTTGAGCATTTAGTTTTACTCCAAAATTATTTAATTTTGCATATACCCTAATCAATTTTTGAAATAGACTCTCTTCCAAGTCCGCTGTTACTAATATATCAAAATAGGATATGATGACCTTAAATCCCTGCAATAGTGTCAATTTTTGCCTGAAATATATTTGGGACTGTTGATATGCCGAACAGCAATCTATTGCACTTAAATAACCAAAAGATGTTATGATCATTAATATTTTGAAAGTTTTCTCTGACACTGGGATCTGATGAAAAGCTGAATTTAAATCAAGCCTTGCAAAATAGGATGTCTTTTGTAAACACAGCAGTATCTCTCTCACATTAGCTATGGGTATGCTCCCTTATTTAAAAACTTGTTCACGGTTACTCTACAGTTGCCACATATGCATGTTTCCATTGGGTTTTGTAAATGGTGACTATAGGTGTAGCCCAGTCAGCCATTTCTAACAGTGTCAATATGCCTTTATTGACCAAATTTTTTCTTACTTTTGTTCTTTGAGCAAATGGTATCTTGCGCTGTTTACAAATTGTGGAGTATGCCTTGTCAATTAGCTCCACATTTAGCGGACTTGTACCTATCACTCCTAACTCATCAGTAAATAGGTCTGGATATTTATTTTTAACTTCTCTTTTGAGGGAATTTTTTTTATTATACTAACTTGAATTCTAATTGCTTTAAACCAATCCCTGCCTATCTTCCTTGTACTACATATAATGGCATTCTATTTATCGTATTTTCCCCAGTAAGCTTAATGCATTGCCACTTATATCCCAGACTTTTACATTAGTTTTTTCAAGTTTTAATCTAGAGTCCACTGCTATTAGGGCTCTCCAGTCTATGTCTGATATTATAGATATCCCCGAGCCACTGTCTATTTCCATATTCATCTTTAGTCTGCAAACTTCCAATTCGATCATAAATTGTTGCTGCCCTTCCATATTCATATTTCTAACAGTAAAATTATTATTGGGTTTACCTCCCCTATTCTTTTGACCTCACCCTTTCTCTTGATTTGAGTCATTATCGAATTTTCTACATATGTGTGCGATATGTACCTTATACCCACATTCAAATCATTTCTCTCCACTTGCACTTTTTTACTTTATGGTTATTTTTTCTGCAGCAATAACATGCTATTTTAATTCCCTTTTCAAATTCTGGTTTGCACGGGTTACTACATTTTTTCTCAGTTTTATAAATATGCATATTTATACTATCTTCAGTTTATTTTTAAAGCTTGAGCTTGCTCACTTATTAGCTTGTAAGTAATTCCTTTTTGAATCACACTTTGGTACTTTTAAGTCAGTATCAGTTAATAATTGTTCTCTCAATCTATCACTGTGCATACCCCAGAGTAATTGATCAAGGAGTATTTTTTTGATATAATCCCTGTACCCGTAATCCTTAGCTAGCTCTCTAAAAACCAAATTATAATCTTTTTTGTTATTTATTCCTCTTTAAACTGTTTTCTATACCTCAGTTTTAAATGAACTATGTGATGGGATGGACAGGGACTAAAATTCTCTCTTAGTTTCTTAACTAATTCCTTGTATTCTATACTATCGGTGGTGGGAGAGTCATAAAACTTATTAACAATTTCTATTACTTTTCCCCTGAGAAACACTAAAAGTGCTGCCACTTTTCTTTTATTTTCTTGAATACTGTTCAAGGTAAAAAAGTTTTCTAACTGTATCACATATAGTGGGCATTCTGCAGCATTCTCCACATCAAATTTGCTTATGGCTGTTTATCCAAACAGCAACATTTTGACTGTTTACTATTCCGATCCTTCCCTAAGCTAATTATTCCTCTAGTTATGTTTAAAATAACCTACACCAGGTTTTTACTAACCAGGCAGAGTTTTGGGGTTCAAATCAAACTGTGCAACTGCGCCAGGTTTTGCTATGTCTTAATCTTAATTTTATCTTGATTAAGACTGGCAAGTGATTTCTAAAATTATTCAGTTTATCAAATAACTGAATAACCCCACTGCAGATCAATTTTATAAGTAATTTTAATACAAGACAATAAAATATTTTAATAATATATACATATATAGTTGATATACATAGGTTATAATAATAAATCAATATATATATAAAGTCAATATCCTCACGATTAAAGTCCCCTGCTTAATCGCACTATTAATGATTAATTAAATCATTATTTACATGTTATTTAATTATGTGAGCCATTGAGGTGCATATCTGGGTGATCTGTTTAATCCCTAGTCAGGTTGATTACCTTCAGGAGCAAAGATCCCGGGCACCCACTATTCTTTCATTGCCTTACCTATAATATCCACAACTTAGTTGCATAAGTACACGAGGAGAGTCCCCACTATTTTTCCATTGCTTCACCTATAATATCCATAACGTAGTTGCATGAGTACACGAGGAATGGAGAAAAAAGATATTACTTTCTCCCCCCCCCTTCCCCTGCTTAAATAGTTTTCTTTGTCTT
Organism: Epiperipatus broadwayi; assembly: GCA_028023455.1. Taxonomy (NCBI): domain Eukaryota; kingdom Metazoa; phylum Onychophora; class Udeonychophora; order Euonychophora; family Peripatidae; genus Epiperipatus; species Epiperipatus broadwayi. Next base: position 622,774 of record JAQFVV010012645.1, read on the forward strand.
TTGTTTTCTGGAATAATCTAACTGTTCATCTGTATCCCGGTGGAAGATTCTTTACATTATCTATTAGATTTTATTAAACATTAGCTCTTTCTAGAATTGATTGTTAATCAGTTATTGACTATTGAATTCCTATGAAATCAGATTTTACTTTAGTTTTATTCTCATTATTCTATTAATGTTTTAATTTATCCGTTTTATTATTTAACCATTTTTACACAGTAGTTTTAGAAATGTAAATTCAAATGCACATTTTACTACTAATTAATATATATTCCAGGTTTGCTGGCCTACCAATAGCAGTGTTAGCATGAGAATCAAACCTGAAATTTCTAGATTCATGACTATTCAATTTAAGATGATCTACCAGTAAACCATTCTGTCAAAGGCTAGTTTGTTTAAATTTTTAAATTTATGAATCTAAAGATTCTAGTTTCAATCCTCATGCTAGTAGTATTACTGATCAGGCCAGAACTATTTGAAGAATAATACTCAGGACCATCACATAGATAAGAGGCACTTTTGTGTAAATTAAATTCCAGCACCCTCAATCTCATGAAGTAAAAATTATAAATTCAAACAAAATGAGTTTCTACATAATTTTATTTAACAAAATATATAGAAACAGTAGAATATTAAAAAAATAATTATTTAAGCTTCATCTTTTTATTTACATATTGACTCTCTTGGCTTGGGTGGCCACAAAATAACTTCTAAAAATTTTCTCTCTACATAATAAATAACAGTAATATGATTTCTGAAAACATGATGAGACTAATCTTTAGGAAAATCCTTACTAACTACTTGAACTAATAGAATTTTCATCTAATTTTTTATGTTCATAATTTTTGATCAAGTACCTGGTAAAATCAGAAGTTTCAAGTATTTCACTCTCAGAGTTGCAACTTTTTTCCAACTTCTTTCTCTGTTTTGAGCTAGATATCCATGTTGTGTCCTTAACAGGATGATCGGAACAAATAGATATAAATCTTTCGCAAGTAGAATAAGAAATACACCCAGAACACAATGACTCAATAACAAGAGCAATAATTTAATTCAAACAATTAATTATATATACAATGGATGTAATATACATATTTAGAATTGAACATACATGATAAATTATATATCTGGGAAATCTGACATACTTAGACAATCTTATATTACCTATCTTCATAATTGATGACCCCATTGGATTATCATAATAATGTTGAAATAAGTTGTAGAAACCCTATATGATTTATTATTTATATCCAGGTTCCCACCTCTCTGCAATGCTATGTCCAATGGAGTCTTCTGCTACTTCGTCTCTAAAGTTTGGATGATCTTTCAACTCTATCCCCCATCATGAAAATGACTTTTTCTGTATTCCTTTCATATTGGCTTGTTTCCTTTATTTTTTCTGCAGTCTGTAATGGTTATAACCAATGGTAATAGTAATTAGGTCAATTTTAATCGGCATCTCAATTAGTCTGTTTAAAATAATTCTTGTTTGTTTCAAAATCTATTATACTTTTTAATTTAATTCAGAATCTCTCATGCACAACTTGTTTACATTTTCTATTAACAATTACATTCATTCAATAATGATATACACCTGGGTCTCGTTTTACACGATTGAAAAAGGGGGGATGCGGTCTGTGATTTTTCAAAATTCGCATAAAAGCAAAGCACCAACGTAAAATTACTTTAAAATTCGCGCAAAAAAAAAAAAATAAGGAAATAAAATATGACTAATAAAAAATTTCAAATTTGAAAAAAATTGATACAAGACAAACTTTTTTTAACTATAATATTTAATTTTATTCAAAATAATATATTTTTATGCATAATTTACAGTACAGTAATTTACATTTTTTTATACATGTTTTAATTATTATGATTTTCTGTGACAACGTAATTAGTAATTAATCTTTGAGACGATTTTATTAATTGTTTACGAAGCTCGCAATATCCAGATATACAACCATTTAGCTCTCGTTGGAATTTAAGAGCACGTTAATGATTAGTATCATTAATAAGAAAATAATAATTGATTACGTTCTTTTTTAAAAAGCAAAAACAGAATGTGATTTAAAATGCAAAATTAACATGCACAATGTTTGAACAAATTTACATTATAATCTTGTAAAATTTAATATGTGTATATATAAAATGTGGAAATCATGATTTTAATTTCATTATTGCATAAAATCTTACTATTATAAAGCACTGAAAATATTGAAATTACTAAGATGAAAGTCGAATTCCAATAATGTGCTATTACTTTCAATATAACGTAAGTGCGCGAAATTTATTATTTAAAGTAATAGCGCATTATCGGAAATCGACTTACGGTGAAACACAAATCGTGTAACTTCAAAATCGTGTTAAATAAGTTCGCGTAAAGAGACCCAGGTGTATATTATTATTTAATTTTTTATATGCTTGCTATTCCACTGTTAATAACTTAATTGTATTGTACATATATATGATACAGTCCCCAATTTTAAATTTTCTGTTGTGTCCTGTGAATAGCAAGTAAATAATTGACAAAGCAGAATTGAGATTGTAAGCTAATAGTTTAATTTAAATAACATATGGGCATATTTACAAATGTACATAGCCTATTTAAGGTGCATTAAAATAATAAAAGGTCAGGATGACCTGCACATAATAAATCCTAGTCCTGTTTTTAGACTTACAGAGGCAGGATTTTATGAATTACATTAATACCAGAATATAGACCAGGTTCTCTGGAGTCTTTACAACTTCACCAAATATTCATTTTTTCCATACCTTACCATATGTGCCATTTTTTTACACACCTTACCATATCTGGCATTTTTTACAGTTCTGACTTTATAAGGCCAGTTATCGATTCTATAACCTAACAACATCACTACACATTTATTGTTACAGTTATTTATCCAATCATTATATATATATATATAATGTAATTATTTCACACACTCATATATAATTATTGAAGAAAGTTATTATTTTATTCTATACAATTATTAAACATTTATTGTTGCATACATATGCATTCCTTGCTTGCCCTGAACAGTGCACTCCTCCCCCACTCACTCTTTGAGATAAGCAGGAGGGTGTTTCTGATTCTTGCTAGATACTGGCAGTCTTTGTTATGCTTGATGGTGATTTCAGTTTAGCTATCTCATTTTTGAAAATCTCCAGTTGTTGACAATTCTTTTTCTTTGGGCTTGTAAATCTTCATGCTGGTTGATGCTAGAGTTCCTGCTTGAATGTTGTTGCTGGTTGCTTCTTCATTGTTACCATTATTTACTAACAGATATCATCTTCTCAGCTGGTTTTTATGCTTCTGAAGTTTTTACACCCTTTTCAGTTTCAATTTCTGCCAGTTGATTTGCAATATTTCTCATAATGGTTGCTTTCTCGCAACTCTTTTTTAATTTATTCAGTGACCAAATGTTGTCACCTATTTCAAACTTTTTCCCTACCATTATTGACTCATTTTCTTTGTCAGGTAGATAACAAGGCTGACAATTTAGTCCATAGTTTTCTTTGAAACAAAAGCTCAGCTGGGATTTTTCCAGAGGCATAAGGCTTCATTTATATTTTCGTTTTAACCTTGCTTTAAGCTTTTTTTCATATTTTGGGCCACTTTCTTGGCAATTCCATTTGATTCAGGGTAATGTTAATGATTTTATATGTTTTACCCCCCATTTGTTAATGAAATCTTCAAATTTCTCTGAGCAGAAAACAGTATCATCTGACTGGAGGGTCGCTGGCATTTCATATGTTGTGAATATCTCTAAGTTTCTCAATAGTTGCAGATGAACTAATATTTTTTATAACTCAGTATTCTTCTCAATAGTTGCAGATGAACTAATATTTTTTATAACTCAGTATTCAGTCCAATGACTATATGAATCCACCACTACTAAATAATTAATATCCTTTGCATGGACTGGCATGGTCTATGGGAAACAAACTTTCTTTGGCATAGGCCACAAGATAATTTCTTTGGTAGTTGATCAACTATGATTTGTCATTCTTCACACTTTTTAATATACAACTCACGAAGTCTCTCTTTATTCTTAACCACTATACATAGTTGCATTCCGGGATTTTAGCTCTAACTATTCCTGGATGACCTTGATGTAATAATCGAAGTACTCTTCGGTGAACATAGCTGGGTACAAGTGCTTTGTTGTCCATCAATATACAGGCTTTATTTACAGACAGCCTCTTGCCTACTTTTCACAATCCTTTCTTTAAATAAGGAGAACATCTAGTGGGCCACTTACTCCTATCCAATTTTTAAGAATTCTGTAGGCAGAGTCTGCATTAGTCCATTCTGCTATTGTTTGACTATTGATAGTTTTTGATGCTAGCTGATCAATGTAATTTACATAGGCTTCTGTCCTAAGCAATTCAGGTTTATCTAGATAATTCATCTGCATGTGATATATTTTTAATTTGCAATTCTATATTAATTTTCTTAATGACGTGTCTTCTTATGGCTAGCAAACCATTCTCAGCCTATGATCGGTTAATTCTCATGCTCACTATGTACAGTGGTAGTATTTCTTTATTCTTCTTTGTTTCTACCTTTACTTTTGCATCCCCTAGTATTCTTATGGGATTTTTGTTAGCATCCCAGACCTTGAGATAAGTTTTCTCTACTTTTGGGAGGAATTTTAAATTCTTAATTAGACTTTCCCAATCCCTGCTTTTTATCAGTAATATCCCTGCTCTATCAATGTCCATGGTTATTGGTTGCCAATTATTTTTACATTCAGCATAATTTAATCCAATTCATCTATGGTAACATTTTTTAGATAGCTACTTTCCATCTTACTGCAGGTACTTTTCTGCTTGGCTTCATGTGGTGTTGCCCTCTTTTGGAGTTATGACTTTCTTGCTTATTGCAATCACAGGCTTTGTGATTGATTTTTCCACATCGGAAACATTTAACTCGTTTGTCTGTTTTAGATTAAATTCTGACCATTTTATAAATTGTAGCTTGAAGTGATTCTTGTCATGTGAAACTTTTCAATTCTCCTACTTGGTTAAGTAGTAATTCATGAGCCACTCCACATCTGATTGCTTCCTCTTATGTTAGGTCTTTTACTGCTAATAATATTTGCCTAAATTGATCATCTATTAGCTCATATAATAGTTGCTCAAGAAGAGCTTCCTCTAAAAGTTTGTCGTAAATGCACAATTTTGACATCTCTCTTAGGCCCATGTCATAACTTTTCATTTTCCCCTCACTTTCTGTCTCTAAAATGAAATCAAGCAATAAGCTTGGATGGCTGGGGTTGAAGTAATCATTTAGGTTCGTTACAAGCTCGTCGTATTTCTGTCTCCAGTATATCTTCACACAGTTTGTTAGCTCTTTCGATTACCATTTGGCCTGCAAAGTAAAGTAAGAGACTACTTTTACAATATTCTCAGTAATATTATTTAGTATAAAGTAATTACTTATCCTCTGAACATACAGTGGCAAATCACTCTGATAACCTACATTAAATTCACATATAGTGACTTATGATATGCCCACCATTTTCCCTGTTCAAATCCACTCATTTGTCCACTTAGCTATTCAGGCAATTATTTAAGATTTGGCTCCTGTGATAACTGCACTATTTTGCTGTTCAGGCAATTCCGTAAAATTCGATTCCTATGATGACTGCCAATTTACTGTGTCCTGTGAGCAGCAAGTAAATAATTGACAAAAGCAGAATCAACATGAAAGCTAATAGTTTAATTTAAACAATGTATGAACATATTTATAAATGTACATAACCTACTTAAGGCACATTAAAATAATAAAAGGTCAGGGTGACTTGCACAAAAATCCAATTCCTGCTTTTGAACTTACAGAGACAGGATTCTTTGAATTAAATTAATACCAGAACATATAGTTGGATTTAACTGTTTTAATATTTTTCTTCATTATACTTATGTTTTATGACCCCTTTACTCAAGCAGTATTTACATATTAACCATATCCACGGTCAGACTGAGATTGAATAAAATATACAAACTGTAGTCACCTTTCTAGACTGTAGCACAATCTCCATGACTATAAGTGAGATGTATCTCCTGAGGATATTTTATAATGGGATTTAACCCTATGGGTGCCATCATCTTCTGACCGGACCTTGGGGGTGACTATCACACCTCAGGTGCTTGAACCCTCGGCTAGCTATTGAAACCATGAGACCACAATAATGCAGATTATCATAAGATTATTTATTTAAACCCATAGGTAAATGAGGGGGGAGAGAGGGGGAAATTCAAACCACACCAATAATTGTCAACATATTTATTAGAAGATAAAAAAACATATGAGGAATACTTAAAAAAGTATAAAATATATATATAAATAAATTTAAAACTACAATATTTTAACAATCATATCACTTAATTATATAAAGTTAAAAATTCTCCCAAGAAATGAAATTCAAAAGTACACACTAGAAATGAAATTAAAAAGTTCACCTTACACCTGAAATTAAAAGTTCTGTTTATTAAATCTAGACATATTTATCTAGGTTTTTATTACAGTATCTGGATGATCACCAGTCTTCTAATCCTGCCAGATTTATAGTGGGCTTCTGTTAGTAATATATGGACACTTCTTCCTGGCTCAACATACTACTGCAAGGTTTGGTTCCATAGATTTAGTTTGTGGGAGGTATCACATTGGCACAGGCAAATCAGAGATAATATCCTACATCTGGCTATTGGGGTTTAGGAGAAGGGTGGTGGAAAACTAACAAACCACTCAGCTCGTCTAACAACACATTTTTTTATTACAGCGACCGTATAAAGATTGATTCATTTTGCTAGACTGGGTCATTATTTATGTACAAGCTTGTAGACTCTTCAATGGACTGCTTGTCAATTCTCTCTGGTTAACTCCCTATCATGATAGATGCTCTTGTCAGCTCTCTCCAACAACAACAAAAAAACTTTACTTCTGGTCCTGTCCAATCTTTTTTTTTAGCTCGAGTCCATCTACTGCTCGACTTTTTAATCCTGTTATCAATTTATTTTTATCTTATATTGTTAATTACACAGGAATCTAGAAACTATTGTTATTTAATCAGTCTGGAATTCATGTCCAGAAGCTGATTATATCTTGTACAAAATAAGTTAATTACATTTACTTTTTAATAAAATTTATTATGATCGTTGAAATATCCTTTGGAATTCTCTTTAGTTTTAATAAAGAAAATTAAAAGATAGGTTATATCATTAGTATTCCAACTTACTTCCAAAGATTTTTCCTTTTTTTTTTCTTTTGAACAATAAAATATTGAAATATAATTTTCTTATTTTCCTTCTCTTATTATGAATTATATATACATACTTATTATGTACTCTGTATATATTTACACTATATATATATATATAATGATAACTATGGCAAAAGAATATTATAAGGAACAAGAAAACAGAGTAACCTTTTTTATTTAAAATAATTTTTTAAAATGCCTTTCGGAAATGATGGAATTATTGTTTATTTTTAAATGAAAATCATGAAAAAAATAAGAGAAATTTTTAGCAAAAATAGATACGAAATGATAAATATATACCAGTTGATTGAAAGAATGTAATAATTCTATCAATATTTTAAAAAAATAAAAAAGATATTAGAAATTACTGAATTATCACTTCTTTAATTCATCTACAAAGAGTTTTGACCTCAAGCCTCTAAGTACAACAAGTTGGATTTAAAAGTGTTTACAGCACAGTAAATCATTCTAAATATTAAAAGAAGTTATAAAAAAGACTTAACAAGTACGAATTGCTGTTTTGCATTAGATTTGTAATTACAGAAAGGCATGAATATATGGACCAAGAATATGATCAAATTTTAAACAATAATCATATAACATTACATACTGTGTCACTAATAAGAGATGTAAGACAGATTAATTTTATATTCAAGTATTATTTACAACAGTTTTGCACAAAGAATTTTGTGGATTAAAATATGAAATTAAAGGAAGAAAAGCAATCAGAGATTACTTAAGTTATCTATATTTTGCAGATGGTATAAGTATTCTTTGCAAATAATGCCTTCATAGCTGTATGAAATATTACAAAAACTATCACTGTAGGATTAAAGATAAATGCTAAAAAAAGTTAACTTCTACAAACGACTTAATAAGATTACTAATACAGAAGATGGAAACATAATGGTTAAAATTAAATAGAATTAAACTTGGAATTCTTTTTGGCAGAAATTATTAAAAAGAAATATGCCTTAACATTTACATATGGATCTGTGACTTGGACTTAAATGTTTAATAGAAGAGTAATATAAAAACTTCAGACCATTACCACAAAATACTGAAATAGGAATGTGTAAGAATAATAAAGTGGAATCAAAAGTAAAATATGTTGAAAAAAATAAAAAGATATCACTAGAAGAAGCTCAAATAGATCTGAACTGGAGATAATGCTAGAAGTGATGACTACTAATGGGCAGTTGAAGTTATAAAAAGAACTTTGAGAGGAATAAGAGAAACCAAAAGTGATATGAGAGAATATCACTGAAGGAAGTAATAAAGGTCAAATAACTATGAACTGGACATGTTACTTAAAATATAATAATAGATGAATAATAAATAGGATTTCAATGATCCTGAAAGATCTGGAAAGAGATCATATATGAGATGGATAGATGCAATAAAAAAGTTTATTGAAGTAATGTGGACAAAAGAAACTATGGATCAGTGACACTAAAAACTAAGACAGTCCGTCCTGTAGTAGATGTAATAGTTGAAATAAAATGAAAATGATGAATTCAAAATTACAAAAAATTAAAAAAAAATCTTTATATTCAGTTATGTCCCTGCTGTATATTGAGTCGTCAATTACAGCATATAAATATTAATTCATTAACTAGTTTATAGAAAGAAATGACAATTAGTAATACAGATTAATTTAAGAACATAATTTATTCATTTAGCATATATATTAAGCATAACATGGTTTATAGTGAGGATAGTAATTCGCCATCCAATGGCATACCTGAATGTACATGTGTGCAGCCTATATACAGTTAATGTAAGGAGATGAATCTAACAAGGCGGAACACTTCTAGCACATGGGTGCTTAACCCAAGTATTTATATACAACTATAAAGTTCTCAACTGTTCCGGGTTACACATGATGATATATATAAATATTGAGCTGGTCCATGCCAAGCTATGTTAGTAAGACAAAATATATGTACACATAATAAGGTATAATAACTGACTCTGAGCGTATAAAGCTTCTCAGTCCTAAATCCCTCATTAATCAATATAAGGTATAAACGAATACTTTTGCAAACTAAGCATCTTCAAACCCTTAGTGGTCCTTGAGGCGTATCAATTAATAGTAAGATCGGGGCAGCCTGTACAAGAAACTAATCGGCTAGCTTAACCTTCAGGAGCCAAGATCCTAGGTGATTCACAATTCCCCCGCTACTTCCTTGTAGCACTAGCTCTCGAAGATTCACCAGAAATGCACTAATCTTCTTTTCAACTATCCCCCTTTTATCTGTTTGATATCTTGTTTTCTGGAGTAATTCTAAATTTTATACAATCAGGGTAGTTTTTAATTAATCAGCACAATTATAACTTAGTAATTAAATTGGTATTTTGCTAATTACATCTTTTTCATTATCTGATTATTTAATTCATGTTGTTTAATTGCATTTTAACCCAGATTCCTGTTAATCAGATAACAACTAATTATAATTTACTTTATATGTTTAAATTTTAATAAATACCTCTCTCCATACTCCAGAAAACTGTTTTTAACACATAGTCGCATAGCTTGATAGGCTTCTGTTTCTTGCATTGAGGTCTGGGTGATCTACCTTTGTTGTTTCTGTGGGTATCACATTTTGAGCATCTTGTTTTGGCTTCTGCTTCATTACATTCTAGCTGGCCTTGTTGCTTGTATGTCCTTCCTTCTTCTTAGGTTGGTTGAGTCCTTGCTTTATGAATGCTTTCGTAATCTCATCATTATCATTTTTGGCAACTGTATGTTTCCAATAATTGTTTGTGGATGTAGTTAATAGGTCTCCACTATTCTTTTCCATTATGTTTGGACTGCGATTATTTGTTTGGATAATTTGCCTGTGAGTGTGCCTTCACTCTATTTTTTTCTGATGATGTCACATACCCATACTGTCTCTCCAATTTCGTACATATTGTATCCACGATCATTTTGGATATGTTCGTTTGTTTTGGGGAGTAACATTGCTAGCTTTATCCTTAATTTCCTACCCATCAGCAGCTCAACCAGAGATTTTCCTGTAGCTGTCGATAGAGTGGAATGTTGATGAAGCATGACAACTTATAAAGTGACTTGCATGTTATTGTTGGCACCAATCCATCTGATACATTTATGTATTCAATGTAGCATGATACGACAACACAAAATACTATATTGTCAGGAATGTACATCTGAACAATAAGTAAAAATAGAGAAGACATTGACTCTCCACCAACAGGAATGTGACATCTGTTGGCAAGTAGAACAATAAACAAAAAAACTCCATAGGAATGGACTGCGGTCTTCTGCCGACTTACAAACCCATCCATAGGCAAACAGAGGGTGTGTGGCGTATATCTATAATCCTGCCCGTAGCGGACCTCATACTACATCTACTAATTACACAAATATATCCAATCCATTGAACCAATTCAACTACGAAATGAATAACCTAAGATTACCCTCCCTTAATACAACATAAATATGTCGTTACATTAATTTAAAATAAAAACTTAAAAGTTCGCAAATAAGAGTAAAAAACTAAACGCTAAAATTAAAAATGTTTGTTATACGTATATACATTCGCACAGATGCTAAACTTTAAAAATATTTTTTTCATAAACAAAAAAAAAAAAGTATCTGAACGTATTTTTTTTAATAAAAAATACCAGATTGAAATATAAAAATATTTTAATAAAAAAATAACGTAAGTTAAAGTAAAAACAGGTATTAATTAATTCCTGTAATCTGTAAATGGAAATGATTGTTTATTAATTATCTAAAAGCTGTGAAATTAAAAAGTCAGATGAAAAGTTAGATAAGAGAAGAAAGAAATTTTAGCTTGACCAATGGAAGCACTAAGCCTTGGCTCGGACCCTAATGAAAGTGATAGACTAGTGACGTTTTGTTCATTGAATCCATGTGGATAATATAAAAAGGGAAATACAGTTTTTTCGGACGGTTCCAGCATGGTGTGTTTGAGAGATGTGGTATGACGCACATACCACACTCTCTATAAAAAAAAAATGAAAAGACTGTGATACCTTGAACCAGCTATTGCCATCTCCAGAACATTACCTTCCAACGGAGGCGTCGCGGGAATTGAAAGCAGAGGCCTGGACTCTTCTACCATAAGCTATATGAAATGAACAATTGTTAAAATCAATTAAGAACTTTCGTCAAGTTTTACAATTTGATAAACAAGCCAACTGAAATGTTAAAACGGACTCTTATCTGACTTTTGTAAGTTTTTAAATCAAATTAATAATGTTTAATTTTATATGTTTTCCGATTGATAAACATCATTTCCATTTTTTTTTATTGTAAAGATTATTTAAATGTATGAAATTTAAGTTGTTTATAGACGCTTGCATGGATTCGTTTGCGGTTAATTATATTTTGGTTTTCATATTTGATCAAAATATATAGACATTCGATAAATAATGATACCTTACGGTGAGTATCTAAAATGTATTTATTCGGATGTCTTTTAAGTTATTGGTGACAACGCAAGTATCTTATGGTGAATACTATTGGGTTACTTATAAGTTTCCCTCTGCGATTGTCGGTATCAATAATTTTGTATTTTGATCGTTTATGTTTATTTTGAAATGTTTTTGACCGTGGAATCTATGTAATCGATCTATACCCAACATTTTTAAACAAATCTGTGTGAATGTATTTAAATGTTAAAATTAAGTCGGGCGTGAATGGCTATATAGTTTTGTAAAGTTGTATTAAGGGAGGGTAATCTTAGGTTATTCATTTCGTAGTTGAAATGGTTCAATGGATTGGATATATTTGTGTAATTAGTAGATGTAGTATGAGGTCCGCTACGGGCAGGATTATAGATATACGCCACACACCCTCTGTTTGCCTATGGATGGGTTTGTAAGTCGGCAGAAGACCGCAGTCCATTCCTATGGAGTTTTTTGTTTATTGTTCTACTTGCCAACAGATGTCACATTCCTGATGGTGGAGAGTCAATGTCTTCTCTATTTCTACTTATTGTTCAGATGTACATTCCTGACAATATAGTATTTTGTGTTGTTGTATCATGCTACATTGAATACATGAATGTATCAGATGGATTGGCGCCAATTTGGTTGCGAAATTTGTTGCCTAAGGTTAAATCAGGGAAGAATATTTTCTTTTCAAATGCAGATCTATGTAGTCTATTCATACTTGACTATCTAAATAATAATTAAACTCATTGAAATTAGTTAAATGTAAAATTAAAAGTTAATATAAAAATCTAAAATGTTAAACTTATTCCTCAAAATTTAAATATTATTTTATATGTGCGTAAATAAATATTTTTATATGTTAATTTCTGGCAGTGGCTTTTACTCTTTGATATTTAAGATATAAATTAAGATATAGATTTTTATCTCTGCGTCTCCACTGAGCTAGTGACTTGGGCTAACGATCGGAATATTTAAATAAAGTGGAATCTTAACAGCACGTATCTGCCTACTTTATAAATTTTTCTAGGCTCAAATGCCTAGATGGCGCCCTTGTAGTGCAGATATTGTTTATGCGGTTAGATTCGATCTTCACTTTCATTCCGATTGGTACAAACTGGTGCCCAACGTGGGGCCGATCTTTAATAAACACGAGTGCCCTGAGAATTTTAAAAGTAAATCATGCCCGTAAATTTTTTTTCTGAAATAGTATAAATAGATTTGTTGTATTGACGTGGAGTTACACTTTGAAATTTTGTCTTAAAGGTACTGCCAGTCGAAAAATTGCGCATATGTAGAGATAAATTCGAGGAATAAAAAGTAATAAATAAAACGTAATTAATAAATATAAATCATAATTTTTTTTTTTAAAAGTCTTGTTTAAAATCTACTTGCCTAAATAATACTTAAAGGTAGGAGAAATGAAACTTGGAAGGGAGGGGGCAGAAATTTAGCTGGTAATAGGAAATCATCAGTCAACTTTTTTTTATCATTATATTTGTAATTACTGTTTTGTCTTTAAAAAAAAAAAAGTTTTGTCCTTTTGAAATTTCATATATAACAAATTTGTGTAACGTAATTACTAACACTAAGTAAATTCTTTTTTTTTATTTTTAATGTTTTTGTTTTTTGAGGAAGTTTACTGATATGTATCGATACATAAATATGTCGTTACATTAATTTAAAATAAAAACTTAAAAGTTCGCAAATAAGAGTAAAAAACTAAACGCTAAAATTAAAAATGTTTGTTATACGTATATACATTCGCACAGATGCTAAACTTTAAAAATATTTTTTTCATAAACCAAAAAAAAAAAAGTATCTGAACGTATTTTTTTTAATAAAAAAATATTAGATTGAAATATAAAAATATTTTAATAAAAAAATAACGTAAGTTAAAGTAAAAGCAGGTATTAATTAATTCCTGTAAACTGTAAATGATTGTTTATTAATTATCTAAAAGCTGTGTAATTAAAAAGTCAGATGAAAAGTTAGATAAAAAAGAAATTTTAGCTTGACCAATGGAAGCACTAAGCCTTGGCTCGGACCCTAACGAAAGTGATAGACTAGTGACGTTTTGTTCATTGAATCCATGTGGATAATATAAAAAGGGAAAGTTTTTTCAGACGGTTCCAGCGTGGTGTGTTTGAGAGATGTGGTATGATGCACATACCACCCTCTCTATAAAAATAAAAAAAATGAAAAGACTGTGACACCTTGAACCAGCTATTGCCATCTCCAGAACATTACCTTCCAAAGGAGATATACGCCACACCCTCTGTTTGCCTATGGATGGGTTTGTAAGTCGGCAGAAGACCGCAGTCCATTCCTATGGAGTTTTTTGTTTATTGTTCTACTTGCCAACAGATGTCACATTCCTGTTGGTGGAGAGTCAATGTCTTCTCTATTTCTACTTATTGTTCAGATGTACATTCCTGACAATATAGTATTTTGTGTTGTCGTATCATGCTACATTGAATACATGAATGTATCAGATGGATTGGCGCCAATTTGGTTGCGAAATTTGTTGCCTAAGGTTAAATCAGGGAAGAATATTTTCTTTTCAAATGCAGATCTATGTAGTCTATTCATACTTGACTATCTAAATAATAATTAAACTCATTGAAACTTAGTTAAATGTAAAATTAAAAGTTAATATAAAAATCTAAAATGTTAAACTTATTCCTCAAAATTTAAATATTATTTTATATGTGCGTAAATAAATATTTTTATATGTTAATTTCTGGCAGTGGCTTTTACTCTTTGATATTTAAGATATAAAATTTATAGATTTTTATCTCTGTGTCTCCGCTGAGCTAGTGACTTGGGCTAACGATCGGAATATTTAAATAAAGTGGAATCTTAACAGTGCGTATCTGCCTACTCTATAAATTTTTCTAGGCTCAAATGCCTAGATGGCGCCCTTGTAGTGCAGATATTGTTTTTGCAGTTAGATTCGATCTCCACTTACATTTCGATCGTTATAATTGGCGTCCCAAGTGTGGCCTTACCTTAGAGATTGACCCTGAGAATTTTAAAAGTGAATCATGCCGGTAAATTTTTTGCTGAAATTGTATAAATATATTTGTTGTATTGACATGGAATGAAAGTGAAGATCGAATCTAACCGCAAAAACAATATCTGCACTACAAGGGCGCCATCTAGGCATTTGAGCCTAGAAAAATTTATAAAGTAGGCAGATACGCGCTGTTAAGATTCCACTTTATTTAAATATTCCGATCATTAGCCCAAGTCACTAGCTCAGTGGAGACGCAGAGATAAAAATCTATATCTTAATTTATATCTTAAATATCAAAGAGTAAAAGCCACTGCCAGAAATTAACATATAAAAATATTTATTTACACACATATAAAATAATATTTAAATTTTGAGGAATAAGTTTAACATTTTAGATTTTTATATTAACTTTTAATTTTACATTTAACTAAGTTTCAATGAGTTTAATTATTATTTAGATAGTCAAGTATGAATAGACTACATAGATCTGCATTTGAAAAGAAAATATTCTTCCCTGATTTAACCTTAGGCAACAAATTTCGCAACCAAATTGGCGCCAATCCATCTGATACATTCATGTATTCAATGTAGCATGATACGACAACACAAAATACTATATTGTCAGGAATGTACATCTGAACAATAAGTAAAAATAGAGAAGACATTGACTCTCCACCAACAGGAATGTGACATCTGTTGGCAAGTAGAACAATAAACAAAAAAACTCCATAGGAATGGACTGCGGTCTTCTGCCGACTTACAAACCCATCCATAGGCAAACAGAGGGTGTGTGGCGTATATCTATAATCCTGCCCGTAGCGGACCTCATACTACATCTACTAATTACACAAATATATCCAATCCATTGAACCAATTCAACTATGAAATGAATAACCTAAGATTACCCTCCCTTAATACAACTTTACAAAACTATATAGCCATTCACGCCCGACTTAATTTTAACATTTAAATACGTTCGCACAGATTTGTTTAAAAATGTTGGGTATAGATCGATTACATAGATTCCACGGTCAAAAACATTTCAAAATAAACATAAACGATCAAAATACAAAATTATTGATACCGACAATCGCAGAGGGAAACTTATAAGTAACCCAATAGTATTCACCATAAGATACTTGCGTTGTCACCAATAACTTAAAAGACATCCGAATAAATACATTTTAGATACTCACCATAAGGTATCATTATTTATCGAATGTCTATATATTTTGATCAAATATGAAAACCAAAATATAATTAACCGCAAACGAATCCATGCAAGCGTCTATAAACAACTTAAATTTCATACATTTAAATAATCTTTACAATAAGAAAAAAAAAATGGAAATGATGTTTATCAATCGGAAAACATATAAAATTAAACATTATTAATTTGATTTAAACTTACAAAAGTCAGATAAGAGTCCGTTTTAACATTTCAGTTGGCTTGTTTATCAATTTGTAAAACTTGACGAAAGTTCTTAATTGATTTTAACAATTGTTCATTTCATATAGCTTATGATAGAAGAGTCCAGGCCTCTGCTTTCAATTCCCGCGATGCTTCTGTTGGTAGGTAATGTTCTGGAGAAGGCAATAGCTGGTTCAAGGTATCACAGTCTTTTCATTTTTTTTTTTATAGAGAGTGTGGTATGTGCGTCATACCACATCTCTCAAACACACAACGCTGGAACTCCGAAAAAAACTGTATTTCCCTTTTTATATTATCCACAAGGATTCAATGAACAAAACGTCACTAGTCTATCACTTTCGTTAGGGTCCTAGCCAAGGCTTAGTGCTTCCATTGGTCAAGCTAAAATTTTCTTTCTTCTCTTATCTAACTTTTCATCTGACTTTTTAATTATACAGCTTTTAGATAATTAATAAACAATCATTTCCATTTACAGATTACAGGAATTAATTAATACCTGTTTTTACTTTAACTTACGTTATTTTTTTATTAAAATATTTTTATATTTCAATCTGGTATTTTTTTATTAAAAAAAATACGTTCAGATACTTTTTTTTTTTGTTTATGAAAAAAATATTTTTAAAGTTTAGCATCTGTGCGAATGTATATACGTATAACAAACATTTTTAATTTTAGCGTTTAGTTTTTTACTCTTATTTGCGAACTTGTAAGTTTTTATTTTAAATTAATGTAACGACATATCTATGTATTGTTACATATCAGTAAACTTCCTCAAAAAACAAAGACAAAAAAAAAAAGAATTTACTTAGTGTTAGTAATTACGTTACACAAATTTGTTATATATGAAATTTCAAAAGGACAAAACTTTTTTTTTTTTTTTAAAAGACAAAACAGTAATTACAAATATAATGATAAAAAAAAAAGTTGACTGATGATTCCCTACTACCAGCTAAATTTCTGCCCCCTCCCTTCCAAGTTTCATTTCTCCTACCTTTAAGTATTATTTAGGCAAGTTAAACGATTAGATTTTAAACAAGACTTTTTAAAAAAAATTTATGATTTATATTTATTAATTACGTTTTATTTATTACTTTTTATTCCTCGAATTTATCTCTACATATGCGCAATTTTTCGACTGGCAGTACCTTTAAGACAAAATTTCAAAGTGTAACTCCACGTCAATACAACAAATCTATTTATACTATTTCAGAAAAAAAATTTACAGGCATGATTCACTTTTAAAATTCTCAGGGCACTCGTGTTTATTAAAGATCGGCCCAAGTTGGGTAGCCAGTTTGTACCAATCGGAATGAAAGTGAAGATCAAATCTAACCGCAAAAACAATATCTGCACTACAAGGGCGCCATCTAGGCATTTGAGCCTAGAAAAATTTATAGAGTAGGCAGATACGCGCTGTTAAGATTCCACTTTATTTAAATATTCCGATCGTTAGCCTACTTTATAAATTTTTCTAGGTTCAAATGCCTAGATGGCGCCCCGTAGTGCAGTTTACGGTAAGGCCTTCTCCGGATCGTTACAACTGGCTTTCCCAATCTGGGGCCGATCTTTAAAAAACCACATATACCCTGAGCAAATTTTATCAAAATGGAATATTTTTATCTGTTTACATATAGTCGTATACTTTAAATCTTATAAAAGCACTGCCAGAAGAAATTGCGCATATATATTAAACACAAGAAAGTGAAAAAAATTTTAAAAACTAAATTTTGTAAAAAAAAAAAAAAGTCAAAAGGTTGCAATAAATGTTTTTTTTTTGTTGATATATATTATGCTTTAACGTGTATAGGCACGCACAGCCACGTAAGTTTATGATCGTAATGTGGTACCTTACGATGAGTACTGTTGGGAATTTACTTCAGTGTAATCCTATTTAAGCATTTTAATCAGTCATAAATAAGTTGGTCGTATGTATAATTGTGCTGCAAATATACATGTATAAATCCATTATCTTTCAAAACGTATTTAGTTCAATGCAACCTTCTTAAATAAATAATTTAAATAACTTGCTTGTCATGCCATATGGAAAAATAAAATATATAAGAAAAAATAATAGAACTCTTGTGGGGAGGAGGTGAACGTAAATGGTCCTTGGGAAAGCGGTAGTCAACATTTTTTTTTGTATGTAGTCTTTTTGTAAAATTATTAACCGGATGTTTTGTAAATGTCTTCGTCAATCGTGTACCGTAATTACTAACCCTAAGTAAAATATTTTTTTTTGATCATTTTTTTTTTAAGCAACTTTACTGATATGTAACGAGCACAGACGTTCGTTACATTGTTTTTTTTATTTATTAAACATGAAAGTAAATTAAAAAGTTCGCATTTAAAAATTTTTTTTAAGAATTAAAAATTGAAATTAAATATCATCTTAAACTCGTATATATTAAATCGCACAGATAAAAAAAATTATTAAAATAAAACTGTATTAAAAATAGAAAAGGTATTTTAAAAACAAAAACTTAAAAAGATTTAGAGATAAAAATATATCTTTGATTTGGAAAACAGGTTAATTAATCAGAAATGGAAATGATTGTTAATTAGTTAAATGTAAACCAGCCTCGGGCATTTAAATGTAAAAACATCGGTCAGATAGGAAAACAATAGAAACAAATAGCCAATGAAAGAAATCCATCGGGAAATCGGACCTCAGCGAAAGGATCATCACATTGATGACATAATGCCAAGTCAATCCTTCGAATACGTATAAAAGGAAAATTTGGAAATTATTAATTAGTGACTAGATAATGATTATTACGATATGACAGATAGGTGTTAGTGCGGAGGTGCGGAAGAAGCGATTGAAGAGACGCACGATTCAATCACTTCAGTTTTGCCAAAGAAAGAAAGAGAAATGAACTATCGTTTTCTACATTGAGGACCAACTAAATTAAAAAACCTCCGAATGAATAAATAAAACATCGGCTAAATGTATACCAATATCTTCAGGACGGCGTGGGAATTCCCGTTCAAACTTACAAACGGCAGATAAAGATGGACTGTTTAAAACCGTAAGAACTTTACAATTAATGAACATTAAATTAAAAACTTTTCGTATTTAAAATAATTGCATTAGTTTCCTATCTGACTAAAGTAGTTAAAATGTTATTTGATGTATTTTTTATTTATTTGTGTAAAATCATTTCCATTTATTTAATTTTGTTCTTTAAGTTTATTTATGATTTCTGTTTTCCGATAAATTAAAATATATCAATGTTAAACTTAAGTCGGGCGTGAATGGCTGTATAGATTTGTAAAGTTATATTAGGGGAGGGTAATCTTAGGTTATTTGTTTCGTGGTTAAATTGGGTCAATGGATTGGATA
Source organism: Epiperipatus broadwayi (assembly GCA_028023455.1). Taxonomy (NCBI): domain Eukaryota; kingdom Metazoa; phylum Onychophora; class Udeonychophora; order Euonychophora; family Peripatidae; genus Epiperipatus; species Epiperipatus broadwayi. The sequence continues at coordinate 642,282 of JAQFVV010012645.1, forward strand.
TATTGGTGTGATTAGTAGATGTAATATTGATTCGCTACGGGCAGAATCGCTTCATATGCCGCACACTTCCGTTTGCCTATGGAAGGAATTATAAGTCGGATACCACAGTTCCTTTCTATGGAGTTTTTTGTTTTATTGATATAGATGTAATATTCCTATCTCATGAGAAGCAATTTCTTCTCTTAACTTTTTGTGCTGCCGTATTTTATTACATTGAATACATCGATATATCAGATGAATTGATGCTGGTTTGACTACGAATTTTAACCTAAGGTTAAATAGGGATAGAATGTTTATTTTCAAAAGCAAATCTATGTGGTCTATTCATACTTGACCCTAAATAAAAATGCATTAAATTTAAGTTGTTTATAGACGCTTGCATGGATTGGTTATCGATTAAGTATGTTTTGGGTTTTCATATTTGATCAAAATATATAGACATTCGATAAATAATGATACCTTACGGTGAGTATCTAAAACGTATTTATTCGGATGTCTTTTAAGTTATTGGTGACAATGCAAGTATCTTATGGTGAATACTATTGGGTTACAATATATATATGAAAATATTCAATTTTTTAATCACTCCGTTGTTGTAAACACATTCTGATTATAAATACTTATTATTAAACCAGTGACATATCTCCATGTTGATTAATAAAATTTATATGTAACTGAAAATATTAGATTTCTGGATCACTTTTGTTTAAATATCTTAATTTATATAAAAATGACACCTTACTATTAATAATTTATTTAAAAATAAACTTATCTAAAAAATATTGCCTTATAATAATTTTGCAATAAATTGGAGAGCAGGTATATAATAGTTAATTACATTTATCAATTATATTTTGTAAATACCAATATAGTGTGATTAGTATAGCACAAATGTAGTGTCAAACTGGAATATGGGATCATGTGATTGATTCCCGTACTGTCTCAAATATTTTTTTAAATACATATCTATTTTTTAAAATACATATCTGTTTTTTAATAAGAATATTTTTTAAACATGTTTTATTGAACTATTTTTCCTTGGATTTAGACTATTATGGGATTTGTTACCCAGCTATCAGTAATATTACTCAAATATATGCAAAAATTGTTTTTCATTCAAATTCAATGAAAACAGAAGTAGTAAAAAACACATAATTTTTTAAAAAGATATATATCAAAATATTTAATTCTCAACACATTTTAATTGCACTCTGTTAAATGTAACAATTGTATAACATGATTTGAAAACTTCTAGATGATCGCACTATTGGGAAAGGACCTAAAACATTTATCTACGGAATAATCCAAGTATTATTATTTTCAGTTACCCAACATAATCTAATTTTAAAATAAAGCAGAAATGTGTGCTAATGGCTTCTAAAAATTTATTGAATAAATAATGTATGAAAATGCAATGTTCAAGGTCAGCAAGGAATATATATGTGTGAGCAACAATAAATGTATAATAATTGTATGGAATAAAAATAATAACTTTGTACAATAATTATGTATGATTGTGTAACATCATTATATAAATAACTATAAGACTAAATGTCTAGCAATGTAACTATTAATGTGTAGCAACAGTGTTAGGTCATAGAATTGATACCTAGTCTTATATCAATGGTCCCCAACCTTTCTGCACTTAAGAGCACATTCTATAATACCGGCCAGGTGGTGGGCACCATTTATTTTTTCAATGTAAATTTATAGTTGGATATTGTTAATAATACACATAATGTACAAAAAAATATTTATTTCAAAAATAAAATTTTAACATATAATTAATGTTTATAGTTTTACGCTGTAAAAGTATAGTATGCCCTACAGTTTGATTACAATATAATACAATAATTTATAAGAAATTTTAAAAATTAAAATTATTTGTATCGGATAAATAATTTATTATCGTGTTCGGATAGCGGTGGGCACACGTAAAATGGTCTGTGGGCGCCATGGGATTGGGAACCTGTCTTATATAGAGAACTGTAAAAAATGCCATATTTGGTGAAGTTGTAAACTTGAGGGGTATATAAACCCCCAGAACCTGGTCTATATTGTAACAGGATTTAATGGTTTTAATATTTTTCTTCTTTATTATACTTATATTTTAAGACCCCATTACTCAAGCAGAGGAGTAAATATGATCAATATTTACATATTAACCATATCCACAGTCAGGCTGAGATTGAATAAAAATATACAAAGTGTGGTCACCTTTCCAGACCATGGAACAATCTCCATGACTGCAAAAAGCAAGATATATCTCCTGAGGATATTTATAATGGAATTTTACCCTATGAGCACTATCCATTCTCAGACTGAGACCCCAGGAGGTGACTATCATGCCTCAGGCATGTGAAAACTCAGCTATCTATTTAAACCATGAAATTGCAATAACGTAGACCAGTGGTTTTCAACCACTGGTCCGCGGCCCGGTGCCGGGCCATAGAAGTTTTTTGCTGGTCCGCGATAGACTGGCAAGAAAGTTTTAATAACAAAATAATAAGATTTTAAACTTTTAATTAATATAAACAATTTTTATTTATTTTTTTTATCGCACTTTTACCTGATTAAAAAAAAAAAAAGAAACAGAACAAAATCTAATCAGTCATACATAAATTAATTTGTTTTTCTAGTTATCACAGGGGGGGGGGTGTAGAATTAAATTTTTTATTACTTTTGTAAAAAAATTCAAAATTAAAAAAAAAAAAGTTTTTTATTATACAAACTCCATATATATATAACTTCATCTAAGGCTAAGCTGTTTACATCTTTAAGAAAATTTATCTATAGACTTCTGCTGGTCCATGAAACCTTATTCTTATTTTTGCCGGTCCGCGAAATCTTATCCTTATTTTTACTGGTCCGCAGGTGTGAAAAGGTTGAAGACCACTGACATAGACTATCCCAATAAGATTATTTAATTAAACCCATAGATAAATAAGGAAAGAGAGAAACTCAAGCCATACCAGTATTTATTAGAAGATTAAAAAAAACATATGATGAATACTTAAAAATATATATAATATAAACACGTTTAAAACTACAATATTTTAACAATCATATCACTTATTTATATAAAATTATAAGTTCACATAAGAAATGAAATTCAAAAGTGCACACTAGAAATGAAATTAAAAAGTTCACCTTACATATGAAATTAAAAGTTCTGTTTATTACATCTAGACATATTTACCTAGGTTTTTAATATAGTATCTGGGTGATCACCCCTGACTTCCCCTACCAGATTTATAGTAGGCTTCTGTTAGTAGTAGCTGGACGATTCCGGATCAGGATACCACTGCAAGATCTGTTTCCGTAGATTTGGTTTAGGTCAGGTATCACATTAGCACACAGCCAAATCAGAGATAATACTCTGCATCTGGTTATTGGTATTCAAGAGACAGGTGGTGGAAAATGAACAAACACTCAGCTCTAATCAAACAATGCATTTTTTTATTACAGTGACTATATAAAAATTAATTAATCTTGTTACATTCGGTCATTTACGTACAAGCTTGTAGTCTCTTCAAGGGACCGCTTGTCAATTCTCTCTAGTTAACTCCCTGGTCTTCTTTTGATGGGCACTCTCTATACTTCTCTTGTCAGTTCTCCTCTCCAACAACAACAAAAAATTTTCTTCTGATCCTATCCAATCTTTTTTTTTTTTTAGCTCTTGACTCCATCCACTGCTCGACTTTTTAATCCTGCTATCAATTTATTTTTATCTTATATTTTTAATTACACAGAAATCTACTTACTATTGTTATTTAATCAGTCCGGAATTTATGTCCATAAACAGATTACATCTTGTACAAAATTTGTTCTTAATTATATGTTACATTTCAAACAATGTAAGTTAATTACATTTATCTTTTAACAAAATTTATATCTTTTTGGAATTCTCTTTTTAGTTTAATAAACAAAAGAAAAGAAATATAAGTTATATATCATTAGTATTCCAACTTGCTCCCTAAGATTTTTTTTTCTTCTTCTTTTGAACAATATCTACATACACATACTTATGTACTGTGTATATATATATACTCATTGTTACAAAAGTAATAGTGCTTGGTTTTTTATTGTTGAAATAATTTTTCTTGCAATACTAAAATATTATAGTTTCGAGACTTTTGTTTTCTTTTAGTTTTGCTTGTCAATTCATAGTTGTATTTCCACATGCAGTTATTAAGCATTTTTGTACTATTTTACAGATTTCCAGATATTTGGTTCTTCTAAATAGATTGTTTTAAATTATTTATTCTTTTCTTTATGCATTGCTTTGTTTTTGATAAAAGTTTATTGATGAAGTGCTATTTTTTTGGTATCAGTTATTAGTATTTGTTGTTCTTAGAGTATCAGTTTTCTTATTGAATTCATTTAAATCTAAATCTTATCAGTGTCTGACAATATTTTAAAATAATTTGCAAGCTCTAACTTCAATTTATTGCAGTATTGTGAAGATGATGAATATCAACAGGTAATATTCTCCTTTTTGATAGATTTTGTTTTTCTAGCTTTGGATTGTCACATATCTTACAAATTGATAATCATTCTCTGTATTGAATCTATTAAAAACATTCCAATTTTGAAATACTTATTTTTTATTGTCAAATTATAATTAAAATTACTATACTTTCATTTTAATTTTTCCATGTCTATTTCTATTTTGAATTTTCTTAAAAAAAGGTTTCATAATATAGATTTTCTTTTTCCTCAAATCCCACTATAACTTTGTTCATCTGTCTCCTTTATTTTAATAATTTTTAAATTCTGATATAAAAATCCTAAAATTGTTATTATATAGCTTTTTTTTTTTGCCTGATCAGAACTATTCTGTACATTTATTTAAAAATCTGAATTATCTGCCTTTAGCATCTTTTTCTAAATTGAAAATCTTTGGCTGTTATCATAATCACCTCCATATCTATTACTGAGATTTAAATTTCAGCTGATAAACCTTGAAATTTTTGAAGTCACAAACAGATTTAAGATTTTTTATTTAATTAATTGACATATATTCAACCTAGACATGTATGTAAATTAATTATCTAATTATTCTTAGTTGTATAGATCCAGATTTCATTTGTATTAATTAGATGAGTGCCAATTTATTAGCTGTAAAAATATGGTGCAACCTTCAATAGTAGTAAGGATGATATTATATTTCTATGGATGCTGAACTCATATTTGCTTTTATCTCTACTAAATTGAATCTTGCCACTGTACTTGATTTATCATTAATTTTTACAATGTTGTCATCCCATCTCTTATTTGTAATGAATTCTATTCCACATGTACTTTGAATATTTATATTTGAATAGCATTTCTCCTATCATCTTCTAATTTCACAAAGTTTGGCAATGCCCCATTTAATATTAGACAATTTTCATATCTTGCAATCTTTCTTTGCTTGAAAGAAATTTATAGTTATAGGTACTTTTAAATAAAAGATCATCACTGCGAATAGTTGTCTAAGTTCATAGTAAATACTCCATTTTTTTCTAATTCATGCAATCTTCTTTTGCTTAAAAAAATTTATAATTGTAATATCTAAACAAAAAATTATTATAGCATGGCTATCTAAGTTTATAGCCAACAATTTTTAATGTCATTTACTTTAAACTGCTAATCACTGCCTTAGATAACAACTTTACAATTTCCAGTGATATGAAGATCTTAATTTATTTTTGTCAATCATAAATGTAAATATAAAAGAATATGAAATTCATGTGCATACAATCTTACTGTTTTTTAAGAAAATCTAATCAGTATATCAATTAGAACTATCAGGCATTTGAAAAGAAGCATGATTCAGAGAATAAAGCTGATGAACTTCTCTCACTGGCTAATATATACTTATAACCAGCCTGTCCATGTTCATTCATTATGCAAAAAATTATAGTTGTAACAGTTGCACTGACAAGAACGTTTAAAATAAACATTAGAATTTTGCCTGGTTCAGTTCTCTTTCAGAAGAATTAAAATATCTCATTTCAGTTAATAACCTATTCTTATAAATATTTTTTAATGAAATAAGTGATATGGAAAAATTTAATTAAATTAGCATTACCTCTTTGAATAATTTGTTGAAATCCATCATTAAATTAAAAAGGTAGTAATCCTTTGAGTAAACAAAATAGAAAGAATTAAATGTTAAATGCTATTATCAGTAATATTATGAAATGTATTAAGCGTAAGAGATTTTTAAAGATAAAAAGCAGAAATCTCTATGAAATAAGTAATGGATAAAACTGCAGTCACAACTTAAAATAAAATGATCATAAAGAAAACGAGATAACCATTTTGAAAATCTAAACCATTATGATTATGTTAAAGCCTGGCAAAATTCTTTTGATAAAGAAGTCCATGTTTTATTGAATTACATAAAATGGCTAACAAGATCTTTTATTAACACATAACTTACAAACTCAAATCAAGTGAAGGTGATAATGATAATTGCTTGGAAGTTCATATGATTTTAGATAATTCAAATCCACAAATTGAAATTTTTTTTTGACTTTGGCTTTTTCAGTTCTCAAATTTGTCATTCTACCAGTGTGCAAAATTATAAGACAAGTGAAACCAGGGAAGATGACTAAAGAATAAATATTGCCAATCCATTATTTATCCAAATTTTTAAAGAAATAATAACAATATTAAAGATCATCAACAGTAATTACTAGTTCTTTTGTAAAAGTCCGATTGAGAGGTTAGTAACTAACGAAAACTTTTTTTTTTTTGGTAGAATTGTGACATTTTTGAAGATTTCATTAAGAAGTATGAGCTGAATAATTTACAAATTGATTTTAATGTTATTGTTTTTATAAATTTATTAAACGCACATTGATTACGTAAGTAATATTGTTTTTGCAACATTACTAGAATTTGTGGGCTATATTACACAGTTTAATGATAGGTCGGAAAATAAATATTAAAATTACAATATTAATTGATTTACTGTACTCCTTAAAGTCATTCATTCAATGAATAATAATTAAAAAAATGAAGCAAATAATAATCTAATTAAGATAATTAGTATCAACTAGAACAAATAAAATGTAAGAAATAAAATTAAAATAGTACAACATTTTTTGGTAGATCTAAAGAAAATATGGTATATATGAAATAAGCAAAGCTTTCAATAAAGGTGTCTTAGAACACTATACTTTGAATTTAAAATAAAATAAAGATTGCAAATAAAAGAAATAGGTATGGAAAGAAGTATGCTACAATTAATGAAAGGCAGAAAAAAAAATCAATGGGTTCAAACAGAAATTGACAGTACTGGATATTACTGTAAAAAACAAAATACAGAAATAGGGAAAGAGTGAGTACCACACCACAATAAAATAATTAAAACCCAATAAGTTAGGAAATTTTTTATTAAAGCTAAAAGACATCCTCAAAAAGATAAAATTTGAAATGAGATTATGAGATCAAAAAGAAAGCTTGTGAATAAAAAATTTAGTTTTTAACTTAAAAAAATAGTCCAGCTTGAGACTTGTTCTTTTACAGAGAAAGCCATTAATTTTGTAAAGAACTTTTTATCTCAATTAAATTGAGAATATCTTTTGTAGAATAATTTATAGGTATAAAAGTTGTTTTTTCTTTACCATGTCTATAATTGGTGTTCGAATCCTTGTTGGGTAAAACAAAAATCTTTTTCATGTTTTAAAGAAACTTAGGATTTTTCTCCTTGTTACTAGTCCACTACCACCAGTTCAGCTAGTCATTTGAATAATGGCTAATAAATGGATATCTAACTATATCTAGAGACTAAAGGAAATACTAAAAATCTCAGGAATTGGCAAATATGGCGATACATTTTTATTATTGTTTATAGAGGATTATTTTACCTGCATATTTACTGTTTTATAAATAAAATATTCTCATATATTTTTAAAGATATTTTAATTACAATAAATAGAAAGATTAAACTGCCTCATAATATATATATATTCCTGAAACATTTTTTTTGCATCCAATATTGGTTAACAATTTTTCAAATGTATTTGGCCTACAAGTGAAAATTTTAAAATGTGATTTTGCTTATTATAAAAGATGAAATTCCTTTTAATGCAATAGTGTAATCATGTAATATTTTATAAATATATGCAAACTTAAGCAATCAATTAATAATAAATAAATTCTTGAATTTTGGAACTTTACTCCAAAATATTTTTTGTATATACATGTTAAGATTTCTGTTCATAAGTCGGATGATGTAATAACAATAATATATCCAAACTAATATTTGATTATTATTGGAGGTAGTTTCTCAAAAATGTCAATCTGTTAACATATATTACTGTAACACCTAAAGAGCTACATTGTAAATTTTAGTGAATGAATCATTCTGAAAGAGAATGTATATATTTAGTGCCATGTTTTTCTCATTATGATTATATGTTTTAGTTATCATAAAATAATTGCTGCAGCTCAGGATTTAGGTTCCCAGTAATAACAACTGAATTTACATTCAATATGTGTGAAGATCATTTAATTGGTTCAATATTTAATAGTAGAGTTTAGTATTTGAATGATTTGACCATTAACATAGTAATGTTATATCTAATATTAATAATGCATGCAAACTTTCTCCTCTAAATATTTTTAGCTTCATATCTTTTTATCAATTAAACATAAATTTTGTCAGTGTTTTAAAATTTTAAAGATAATTGCTTTTATGTTATGAAATAAAATTATTTTTTTACATCAACTAAGTATGTAATATGCAAATATGCATTTTTTAATTTTTTTTGTGATTGTGGGTAATGATGAAAGTGGCAGGTTTATGAATCAATTCTCAGCTAAAGATAAAAAAAGTTTGAACTATTGAATGGAATTGTGCTTGTTTTATCACTTGACTTGTTTTTTTTTTTTTGACATAAATGGTAAGCTATTTACAGTATCTTCTAAATATATTTGCCACATATAAAAAGCAAATTTAATTTTTCATAAAACTGCTTTACATTTCTATATAAAATTGATGAAGTGAATTTTTAACCAGTTAAATAAAATTATATCAGATGTGATTTTGAATTCTTAATAAGCAATTTTCAACTTTTTTTAAAAAAGAAGTTATATTATTAAAATTGAACAATAAAGTTATAATGAAAATATTATAATATTTTTGAACTTAAAAGAATAATTGTTATAGGGTCATAAAATTGTGGAACAGACTTTTGATAAATTTAACCGAATTTCAAAAGATATATTCAAAAATTAAAAGTAAAAGGTTATTGAATCATGTTCATGAATGTTTTGAATGATTCCATAAATGTCACAATTTTGATTACTTCAGTTACATGCAAAAATAACTAATATTTTTACTCCCAAAATATGTTTTTTTTATCATAGCAAAATAAACAAAAGATACAAATTTGCGAGGAGGTAAAACTATTATTAACAAACAGTTTGGTTCATATGTATATAACCTCAGAAAATAAGGTGAACAACTATGATACTACAAAACGAAATCAGTAGATCTGTAAAGGGTAACAACATGATTCAACGCATGCGCTAAATCTCCCCTCTCAGGATTGTGGAAGGCATTTTTATTATTTTTTTTGTTTCGAAGCTGAGGCTAAGGCTACTTAGAATTACCATGATAGAATTTAGGAATTACGTAGTTCAGCTTGGTAAGATGTAAATCATGTCGTAATTTTAATTATTTTTTAAAATTTATTTTCGTATGGATGATCAGATTTTGATATAAATTTATTTTAGTTAATTTTGATTACTATATTTTCCGGCAAACCAAATAAAATAATCGTCTAAACGTTATCGAATGAGCTTTATTTCTAAGTAGTGTTTTACTAAAGCACTTAAAATCTCTATTATGACTATATTTGAATTAAATGGCTTCGAATTCAAGCATTATTGATTATATCTGAGATTTTAAAAAATGCTAACTCGCTTGTTTTTTCAGTATTTCTTTAGCGAATCCACCATTTTAAAAATAACTTACCATAACTTGGACGTATTTTCTGTATTTTATACTGTAAGCTTTCAATTTAAATGTCCTCCATTAACACCTACGAACTCTATATACGGTGTATGGATATATTTACGTTATCTTTTTCAAAATTTAAAACTCGCGTAAATATTTTTTTAAAAAAATGAAAACTACATATTTTTAATATTTTATGAAAAATAAACCAAATATTAGATATTTATCTCGTGAAAAAAAGAACAATAAGATATATTTTCATTCACTGTTTTGATTAAAAGTATTTTATCAAATATTTAAAATTTTAAAAAGTTACGAATTTATGAATTGCTTTAATAAAATATTATAAAGAGTTGCCAAAAAAAAAATAGTGTGAAACTATAATTTTGAGCTTTTATTTATTTAATATTTCTTGTTATTCATTTATCTGATAATATTGTCGTTTTTGCACGTGTAATTGCCTTATTTTTTAAAAAAAGATTATAATTTTAAAAGTATTGTTTTTTTCTGTGTGTATTAAGATCAATAATAAAGGACATCCATTCGAGAAAAATTTCTTAGTGGCCCCATGCAATGAACGAAGATACTTGCCATTGATACCGATTTTTTTTCAGGTAACTGAGAATTTCCAAGCTAGTTTAGGATTTTTATTTAGATATTGTGTCCATATATTCTCGGGTAGCCTTCCAGTTATTGAAAATCGGGGTCTAGTCATTAACTAAGAAGTAAAGCAAGGAGTAAAAAAATGCTCAAACAAAACTTAACCCATCAATACGTTTGTCGCAATAGTAATGCTATCATCAGCATTCCTCTTTGGAAAAATATTGGAGAAGCTTTTATCCTGCAATTGGCTTTTAAACATTAGTACACGGATTCATGTTTAGATTTAAGAATAGTGAAATTGATAGGCTTTTCTTTAAACCTACAACATGTTTTGCATCTTGTCAAACTGGAATTGATTTCATTATTTAGCCTTTTGCAAGTTTCTTGTTGTATATGGATTTTAAATCTGAGCCACGATTATGACTAGTATTCTAAACTTATTTGTAACGTAATTATCTGAAACTAAGACAAATGTTTGACTAGGTGATAGTTCTTGAAGTCATTTTCAAAACCAGAATGGCCATTCTTACCATCTAGTACATCTGACAGTCATATAAAACATTTGTTCCAAGGTATGTATATTTCATCTTTTTCTAAGATGTCTACATTCAGAATAGTAATAAAAAAAGTCAAAGAAATGTGAGATTTTTATTCTTAAAAGCAAAAAATTAGAGTCAATATTATTTTAAGATTTTAAATATCAAAGAAAGATAGATATATTTCACTATAAATTCATCAACAGTCCTTTAATAATACAAAAATTATGAAGCATTTAAACACTAAAAAATGTTGCAATAGAATGAATTTTGTGAAAGAAAAAATATGACCACTAGAAAAATAATAATATAGTGGAGAAAAATGTAGATATACTAGCTTTCTGTGAACTTGAGAAAATATAGAAAATTGTTGAGAATATTACAGAAATATATCCACTATTTCTGATAATTATTCTATGTCAACAGCCTCTAAATAATGCTAACGAAAGTAAGACGAATGTATAGCCTAGAGGTGCAGTAAATGCAGAGAATAAAATAGTTTTAGATTTTTAATTGTTAAAGTTGGGAATACCCAAATATGACAATGAATTTTGGTGTAAGAAAACTTAGTATGTTTTAATGAAAAAATGATTTTGAAATTTATAACGTTTGAATAAAGACAATATTAGTAGTATAAAAATATATTGACAATCAAATTTTGGAACCAATATTGGTGGGGTTGTGCATTCGATTTTACATTTAGTTTATGCTTTGAAACAAGGAAACCATACTGGGATAAGTAATTTATACATTTTAAGATTCAGCATACTAGACATCATCACCATCAAACATCAGTCCATTGCAGGATGAAGGTCTCTCCAAGTTCAATCCATCTTCTCCATTCTTTAGCTTCTCTTCTCCATATCACCTCTGCACAGTTTCTTATTTCATCCATCCATTTCATATGTGGTCTCTTTCTGAGTTTTACAATCTCTTGGAATTCTCTTTAAGATTTCAATTGTCCATCTATTATCATCTCTTCTAGCAATAGGTCCAGCCCAACTCCACTAGTCTATAATTTTTTCAATGAGGTCAGTAACACCTGTTCTCTTACCAATACATTGTGTTTTCGATCTCTTCTTGTTACTCCTAACATGCATCTCTCCATGGTGTGAAGTCTCTGCATTGCTCTTCTATTAAGTGTCCAAGTCATAGATCCATAAGTAAGAACTGGTAAAACACATTTAATAAAAACCTTCCTTTTCAAACACATAGGCATATTTCCTTTTAGTATCAAGTTATTTCTACCGAAAGCTTTCCAATCAAGTTTAATTCTATATTAATTTCATCCATTATATTTTAATCTGTATTAATAATCAATCTGACAAAGATATTTGTAGATGTTAACTTCTAACTCATCATAATCTTTATTTTCATATTTTGAGAAAATCCATTGAAGATTACTTTAGTCTTTTTAACATTTATCTTTAGTCATACTTTCATCTGATAACTCCTGCAACATTTCCTGTAGCTCTAAAGCATTATTTGCAAAAACAACTACATCATCTGCAAAATCTAAAGGACTTAAATAATCTCCATTTACTTTCACTTCTTTAGCTTCCCATTTTAATCCACAAAATACTTCTTGCAGCACCGCTGTAAAAAGTTTTGGAGATATGGAGTCACCCTGTCTTACACCCTTTTCAATGTTGATTTTCCTACTATCATTATGTAATCTAATTGTTGCTGTTGCATTTTTATAAATATTTTTTAAAATATGACAATATCGTGGATCTATACCTTGATGATCCAATGCTTTAATCACTGAAGAAATATTTATTGAATCAAATGCCTTTTCATAATCTACAAAACCATAGCATAATGGCAACTCATATTCATTTGTCCTTTCTATAACTTCTCCCAATACCTGGATATGATCTACTGTACTAAAACCACTTTTAAATTCAGTTTGTTCTCTTGGTTGGTGGAAATCCAATGTTCTCTGTAGACGAGTTGTAATTATCATGGTAAAATTTTTGCATAAAACTGATAAAAGGCTGATAGGTCTGTAATTTCTAATATCTTCTTTATCACCTTTTTTAAATATTAATATTAATACTGCATTCTTCCAATTATCTGGTACACTTTATCATTTAGACATTTGGTATATAACTTTGTTAAATTTTTCTATTTCTTCACCTACTTCTTTTAATATATCAATTATAATTCCATCATTATCCGGAGCCTTTCCCTTTTTTCATAAATTTAATTGCATATCTCACTTCTTCATTTAAAATTCTGGGCAATTTGGAAGATATAATAGATACAGGAGGTACTTGTTCTTTATTACTATATAATTCTTAATAGAAGTCTTCTACCCATTTATGATGTCATCTTTCTTTTTAGTAATAATTCCATATTTTCTTCTAAAGCTTTCCTTGCTAGATCACAGTCATACTTTCTTGTATCATTTTCAACTCTTTTCTGCATCATTTCACGAAATTCAAGATATTCACTCCTTTTTAATGCATTATTTTTGTATATCTTCATATTCCTTCTTTTCTTCATAAATTCTCTAGTCTCTGTATAGAAATTTTATTGGTCAATTCCTGCTTCTTTCTACCAGTTATCTTTATTGCAGTTTTTAAAAGTGTATCAGTTATTTTCTTATTAATTTTATTCAAATCTGAATCATGTTCAAAATCTACTAATACTTGAAATCGATTTGTAAGTTCTAATTTAAATTCATTTGAATGTTTCTGAAGATTAGGAATATCAACTGTAAATATTGTTTTTTTTTTAATAATTTTTGTCTCTCTAGTTTTGCATTAACACGTATCTTACATCTTAGTAATCGATGATCACTTCCCGAGTTAAATTTATTAAGAACATTACAATCTTGAAATATGTATTTTCTGTTAGTCAAAATATAATCCAATTTTGCTGTACCTTCATTTGGATGCTTCCTTGTTCATTTCCTTTTAACATTTTTCTCAAAAAAAGAATTCGTAATATAAAGTTTTTCTGCAAACTCCACAAGTCTATGTCCTCTCTCATTTCTATTACCATAACGAAAATTATCTGCAGCATTTTCATCTTTCATTTGCTTACCAATTCTAGTATTAAAGTCTCCCATAATAATTTTAAAATGTTTACTCTGATCAAAAGCCTTTTGTACATCCATTTAAAAATCTTCTATTACTTCATCACTATGAGAACTTGTTGGGGCATAAACCTGAATTATCTGCATTTGGTATCTGCTATTAAGTTGTATAACTAATCTTGCCACACTGTCCGATACACCATCAATCTCCACAATGTTCTTTTTCCACTTTTTATTTATAATGAATCATAACCACTTGTATTTCCAATATTATGCCTTTATAGTAGAATACATGTCCACTTTTTTTGTCTCTTCACCCCTTCTTCTAACTTCACAAAGTCCAATAATGTCCCATTTAATAAAAGACAGTTCTTCTCATTTTTGCAATCTTCCTTCACTTGGAAAGTGATCTGCAGTTGTAAGTACCTAAATAAAAAGTTGTCATCAAATGGCAGCTTGGGTATACAATCAGGGGAATCTTAGCACTCTCTGTCTTGGCCACCAATAATGTCCCATTTAATAAAAGACATTTCTTCTCATTTTTGCAATCTTCCTTCACTTGGAAAGTGATCTGCAGTTGTAAGTACCTAAATAAAAAGTTGTCATCAAATGACAGCTTGGGTATACAATCAGGGGAATCTTAGCACTCTGTCTTTGGCCACCAACTGCTGCCTTGGTTGGCGACTTTACAGTCTCCTGGGAATAAGGGCCAGGATTTATTTTTGTCTGTCATGATTGTATATATCTATTGGAAAAATATTTACACATACATTCATTCTGCTTTATCAGGCAACTGAGAAGAAAGATCATGGTGTGTGTTGATCTTAAACTCGGAGGTAAAAAGCTAATAAATTCACCACGCTGCCTAATGTGTGTTGGTGAGCAGCACATCCATGTTCGTATACTATATGAATAATCACATAGTAATAACAGCTGCAATGACAAGAACATATGGAGTGGACATTAAGAATTTGTCCTGCTAGATTCTCCTTTCAGTTAATAGCAAACTCGTTTCTGCAACCATACTTTACCTACAGTAATATATGGGTAAATTTTTATAAAATAAAATAAAAAAGGCAGTGATGAATTTGGTAATATTTTTTAGGTTAATTTTTAATAAAATAGAAAATAAAATCTAAAAATAAACTTTGCATTCTTCATTTATATCATTACATCTTTTTTTTAAAACTTTTTACAAAGAAATGTAAAAATAAAGCTTATGTTTTCATTTATAGCATTGTAATTAATTCCATTTTTACTTTTTTCATTGAAATCTAAAAATAATCCAGTGTTATGAAGAATAAAGAATTTTTAGTTTACAATTATTTTGGCTTTTAGTATTGTTTTCATAAAACTCTACGCTTATAACTATTGTTGACCTTATTTTTTCTCCTTTTCTAAAGCAAATAAAATTAAGACAAAAATGTCAATTATAAGTAATAAGTGGTTTGAAATTATACTTTTAATTCGTAAATTAATTTATAAGTCAGTATTATGTATTATTACAGTGAGTAACTTCAAAATAAAAAGAAAAATCAATTTACTGATGAGTTATCTCAGTATGGTTTCATTAGCTCAATGCAGTGGCTAAAAACAGAATTGAATGTAGAACACTGTCTAGATCAGTACCTAAATTTCATTGAAATTTAAAAGCAATTCTGATAATAAAAATAATAATAATTGAAAAATGAAAATGGAAAAAATTTCCTTTTAACCCTCATTTTTTCAGTATGGTTTATTGCAATGATGATCTTTCATTACCATTAATGAATGTACTAATTTAAAATAGAAATAATTTTATATTGAAATAGTTGCTTTATCTGCAGTAATGGCAGATTACCAAGGTCAGGTGTTGTTAAAGATAGAATAATATAGGATTAGTCAAAGGAATTATTAACTCTAATTTATTTTTTTAGTTTATTTTTTTAAAAAAAAAACAGACTAAGTTTAAATCAAAAATATAGGGAATACATTTTTGCAGACACATTCACCAATTTGTGTATAGATGTTAGTATGTGTGAGTGCAAGAATAAAAATTTAAATATTAACTTATTCCTTTAAATGATTTCTTCCATTCACTCTTCTTCCTAATGATGGTTTTGTTAAACTTCAAATTTTTATTCATCATATTTACATTTATTTTTCACATGATCACTATATCCCATGTATACTACTGTATACAATAAATGTTTGTAAAAGGAACGATGGTTAAAATACGTTGTAAGTATAAAATAAACTTACTCACGGAAGTGAAAATTGAAGCAACAGCAATAGTACAATGATTATCACTAATGCCATATATATATATAAAATATTTACAGAAAACCAAACAAATTCATCATTAAAAATGATCTGTAAAGAAATCACCCATGCTCCCATCAAAGTATTTAATAAAGAGCAAATCAATGGATATGATAAACTTCATAGGAGGTTATACTTCATACCTACATACTAAATACTTCCAGTCACTTAATATTTATAACTTGTCAATTCATGCTGCATTAATCAATCTTCATATATAAAACATAATTATTAATAATTAAACATCATTGGTCATCTCATCTTTATAAATATATGAAATTACATGCGTATTTATACAATTCAAATTTTATATTAATATACTTTACAATATGGAAAGACATCAAAATATTTCAAGTAACAGGATCCGAATTCGAAACCTGTCACAAGGTAAAGTGACATAGATACCTACACAGTCGGGTAGCTCATATTTTATTTAAGATGGAATAAGAATCGATGATAGCTTAACAGGGGTGGGGGTCTTTTGTTTTGATGAAGTAGGTGTGTATATATTATTATATAATCAAATGTAAAAATAACTTTCTGGAAATATATAATTTATATTTTTTTTATGTATAATTAGTTTTTTTATTATTATTATTTAAAAGAATAATTAAAAGAAAATATGTCGTTGCTGAAACATGTTTATCTATGAAATGCTATTTGTGTTATTTGTTGTATAAAGTTATTTTTAAAATTTCTGAACAGATTGTTTTGAGATAAAACTTGGTAAAAGATTTTCTTTTGTCAGAAAGTGAGAAAAAGACAAAAGAAGCTGGATCTAAAACAGCGGTATGCAGGACTGATTAGATCGGATCGTATAACATTAAAAATATCGAACATTTTCTGGAGTTATGGGAAATATTGCATGAGACGAGAGAAATAGAACTTTGTAGAATAAAAGAAGAAAAATATAAATAGAAAAAAATTAAGAAATCTTGATGATTATTATTATGATTTTTATTAATTGTGCTGTTTTGAAAGTTTAATATATACCCAGAGAAAAGAAAAAAAACAGCATTGGTTTAACAGATGTGAGAGTGAAATCTTGGAGAGATTGGATAGAACTGTCATCTGTGGAAAGAAATATTCTCCGGAGAATTATAAAATTTGGCTGCCAATAAATCAAATTGAATTATACTATTGGAAGAAAATTATATGTGTGCTAACAAGATGATGTGAGGGTAAAGTCCTAATCATACTTTATCCCACTGTTAACAGAGAGGAAATATGTTACGTGATCCAGTCATCTACTGAAATTGAAGTTCGCATTCAACCAGTTCATCTCGTAAATTAGTATAACTTATCTCATTTACTGTTTCATCAAAAGTTCAAAGCAAAGACATTTTTGGACAATCTCTATGGCCATATCCTCACTGACTAAGGTTACTTTCTATATGTATATGAATGATCTCACTTCCTGGGGACTAAAGGTAATCTTTGTTTTTCTTTTAATTTATAATCTTACGAATTATAAGTCAGCTATGTACAGTTTGTAGTTTCTTCATATTTTAATTTATGTAAACGAAATTAAAACAAAATAATGATTATATGTATTAAATAATAATTTCCAATCATTAAAAATATATATGCGTGCTTGCATTTTATTAAAACAAATGACCTCCATTATTTATTTTATTTCTTTGTTAGCTTAGTTAAAATACACACATGCATTGTCAAATGGTTCAATGCGATCTACTCTTTTATTAACATGTCTTCATCAGTATAAACACTACCTGCCCTGGATGAGCTAGATAGGGTCAGGCTTCTATTATTGCACTACCATTACTCTACATTAATCCGTCAAGATAATTCTTATGTAAACTATAGGATTGGCGCTTGGAATCAGATAATACTGATGTCCATAAATATGGTGGTAGAGAAATATTAATTAGGAATTTTGAAAGATTATTGCCGAGCACATATAAATAGATTTATATATATATATTTTTTATGGGAGATGAGTTTTAGAATAAATTATGTCCAGGTCAATAGCTACTATACAGCCATCTCAGTAAATTATAATATTAGGATTTGTCCAGATAGCATATGATCAACCAAATATAGTTGGGTTTTAGGTGGAAGGCATTACACATATATATAAAATATTTACAGAAAACCAAGCAAATTCATCATTAAAAATAACCTATACTTAATAATATATAAAGAAATCATCAAAGTATTTAATAAAGAGCAAATCAATGAATAAGATAAACTTCGTAGGAGGTTATATCTGATACCAACATACTAATACTTCCAATCACTCAATCTTCATATATAAAATATAATTATTAGTAATTAAACATCATTATGCATCTCAACTTTATACTTTGCAATATGGAAAGATGTCAAAATATTTCAAGTTTAATAAGAAAAGTAAATCAGTGCATTTTGAATTTACAGAAATAAAATTTTTTAAGATTTAATTAATGAAAAACATACACTTATCAACAAATTCTATATTTAAATATTGTTTAAGAATGATAATTATATCATGAATAATTAAAAATTGTATAGAAATGTCTATATCAGAAACAGTTTAATGTAAAAAAATTCAATAAAGCAAAAATTTATAAATTGTTATTTACTTTTATTTATTTATTCAATCTAACTCTTGCCTTTCTTGGGCAATTTATTTAAAAATCTTGGCAGGAGTAATAAACAATAGCAGACAATTTTGATGTTATTCCATTTTTAGGTCTGTAATCAATTGAAGAGAAAATTTATAATTTACAGCAACAAATGGTAGCATTCCTACTAACATTTGATGAGATCAAACAGATTAGAATTATTCATTCAAATTCATAATTATCCATTGGGATAAAACTACGAAATTAGAAAATCATTGTGGAAGTTTTAAAACATACTTTTCTATTAAAAAAAAAAGCTGATCCCCTGAACACCCATGAATATCAAGAAAAATATTCTTGAAAATGCTCCAACAAAACAATTACTTTGTAGTTTATAATTAAAATGTTTAATAAAAAAATAAGATCAATTCTTTACAAATCAATATTTTATATATAACAAAAATTGATTTCAATAAAAGAATGTTTTATATAATTATAAATAAACTCTTAAATTATAATCTTATAAAATTAACTTTACTTAGGCAAAAGATGCAAAATGTATTTTTTTACAACAACTATAAATACATTTAAATAAAGTCTTTCTTTTGCACAGACACATTTTAATGTACATAAAGAAAATATATATTTCTATGGAATATCATTTCCAAAGCCAAGTATTGTGAGAAGTTATAGAAATAATTAAATGAGATGCCAATATATTTTTGATTTGTAGATTATGAAAAGGTATTTGATTCTATAAGTATTCTCATGTGTATCAAGATATAGACCCAGAATTGTCATATTCTGAAAAATATTTATCAAAATATAAATGATGAATTATATGGTGATACTAAAATTTAACATTGAAAAAAGTGTCCAACAGATTGATTTCATTTCTCCAAAACTTCATAGCAGTTTTGCAAAAAGTATTTTGGAGATATTAAAATGGGAAGCTAAGGAAATAAAAGTAATTGGAGATTATTTAAATCATCTAGATTTTGCAGATGATGTTTTTGCAAATAATATTTCAGAATCTGGAAATTTACAAAAATTATCAGTTGGAAATAATAAAATAGTTCTAAAGATAAATGCTCAATTAATTTTCTTAGAAAAAAATAAAGACTGATGATCATGAATTAGAAGTTAGCAACTACAAATGTATTGGTCAGATTAATACAGATGGAACTGTAATTGATAAAATTAAACCTGGAGTGCTTTTAATAGAAATGATTTAGTATTAAAATGAAATATAGCAATGTGTTTGAAAAAAAAAACATTTTAAATATATATTTTATCAGTTCTTTATTATGGACTTAATATTTAAACATTTAGCAGAAGAAAAATTCAGAAACTCCATACCAATAAATGAAATACATAGAGATATATGTTAGGAATTCAAGATATTCAATCCTTTTTAATGCAACATTTTTGTTTATATATATCTTCATATTCTTTCTTTTCTTCATAAATTCTCTAGTCTCGGTAGAAATTTTATTGGTCAATTGCTGCTTTTCTCTATCAGCTATCGTTGTTGCAGTTTTTAAAAGTGTATCAGTTATTTTCATATTAATTTTATTCAAATCTGAATCTTGTTTAAAAATTTACTAAAACTTGAAACTGATTTGTAAGTTCTAATTTAAATTTGTTAAAATGTTTCTGAAGATTAGGAATCTATAAGTATTGTTTTTCTTAATAATTGTTGTCTCTAGTTTTGCATTAGCATGTATCTTACATCATACTAATCGATAAGAACAGTACAATCTTGAAATATGTATTTTCTGTTAGTCAAAATATAATCCAATTCTTCTGTACCTTCATTTGGATGTGGATGCTTCCTTGTTTATTTCCTTTTAACATTTTTCTCAAAAAAAGAATTTGTAATATAAAGTTTTTCTGCAAACTCCACAAGTCTATGTCCTCTCTCATTTCTATTACCATAACCAAAATTACCTACAGCACTTTTATCTTTCGTTTGTTTACCAATTCTAGCATTAAAGTCTCCCATAAGAATTTTGAAATGTTTACTCTGATCAAACGTCTTTTGTACATCCATATAAAAATCTTCTACTACTTCATCACTATGAGCGGGGCATAAACCTGAATTATTTGCCTTTGGTATCTGCTATTGAATTGTATAATTAATCTTACCACTCTGTCCGATACACCATCAATCTCTACAATGTTGTTCTTCCACTTTTTATTCATAATTAATCCTCCACTTGTATTTCCAATATTTGTGCCTTTGTAGTAAAATGGTGTGAAAAAGAGTTGAAAATGATATAAGAAAGTATAACTGAACTAGCAAGGAAAGCTGTAGAAGAGAATAAATGCCTCAAGAGTGTAAAACAACATTTTGGTATTGGTAGGAAATATATATCTGCAATAAGAAAAAAAGATGGAATTATTACTAAAAAGAGAGATGACATCATGAAATAGATAGAAGACTTCTATCAAGAATTCAACAGTAATAAAGAACAAGTACCTCCTATATCTATTATATCTTTCGAATTGCCCAGAATATTAAATGAAGAAGTGAGACATGCAATTAAATTTATGAAGAAAGAAAAAGCTCCAGGTAATGATGGAATTATAATTGATATATTAAAAGAAGCAAGTGAAGAAATAGAAAAAAATCTTAGCAAAGTTATATACCAAATATCTAAATGATAAAGATGTACCAGATGATTGGAAGAATGCAGTATTAATATTATTTTAAAAGGTGATAAAGAAGATGTTAGAAATTACAGACCTATCAGCCTTTTATACAAAATTTTTACCAAGATAATTTTAACTCGTCTTCAGAGAATCTTGGATTTCCACCAACCAAGACAACAAGCTGGATTTAAAAGTGATTTTAGTATAGTAGATCATATCCAGGTATAGAAACAACAAATGAATATGAATTGCCATTATGCTTTGGATTTGTAGATTATGAAAAGGCATTTAATTCTATAAACATTTCTTTAGTGATTAAAGCATTGGATCATCAAGGTATAGATCCAGGATACTGCCATATTTTAAAGAATATTTATAAAAATGCAATAACAATTAGATTACATAATGATACTAGGTAAGTCAACATTAAGAAGGATGTAAGACAGGATGACTCCATATCTCCAAAATATTTTACAGCAGTGCTGCAAGAAGTATTTTATGGATTAAAATGGGCAGCTAAAGGAGTGAAAGTAAATGGAGATTATTTAAGTCCTTTAGATTTTCCAGATGATGTAGTTGTTTTTGCAAATAATGTTTTAGAGTTGCAGGAAATATTGCAGGAGTTATCAGATGAAAGTAGGACTAAAGATAAATGTTAAAAAGACTAATGTTCAATGGATTTTCTCAAAATATGAAAATAAAGATTGATTATGATGAATTGGTCAGATTATTAATACAGATGGAAACATAATGATGAAATTAATCATAAAATTAAACTTGGTTGGAATGCTTTTGGTAAAAATAACTTGATACTAAAAGAAAATATATGTATTTTTCCTAATTATCGATCTGAGACTTGGACACTTAATAGAAGAGCAACACAGACTTCAGACCACTCAAAGAAATATGGAAGGATGCATGTTGGGAGTAACAAGAAGAGATTGAAAATGCAATATATGAGTAAAAGAACAAACAGGTGTTACTGACCTCATTGAAAAAATGAAAAGACAAGTGTAGTTGGGCTGGACTTATTGGTAGAAGAGATGATAATAGATGGAAAATTAAAATCTTAAATGGGATTCCAAGAGATTGTAAAAGACCCAGAAAGACCACATGTGAGGTGGATGGATGAAATAAGAAAGTGTGCAGGGATGATGTGAAGAAGAGAAGTTTAAAGATCGGAGAAGATGGATTGAACTTGGAGAGACCTTCATCCTGCAGTGAATTGATAATAGTTGATGATGATGATACATTAGGAATAGCAAGGAGAGATTGAAAATTAAATATATGAATGAGAGAACACCTTACTGACATAAAAAGAATTAAGAGACTGAAATAGAAATGGGTTAGACATTTTGCTAGAAAAAATGAAAATGGATGGACAATTGTTTAAAATTGAGTCCCTAGAAATTGTAAAAGATGCAGAGTTGACATGTGATAGATGTTGAAATAAGGATGTTAGTATTATATGAAAAACGAATAGATAGATAAATTGTTTTAAATTGGATCCCTAGAAATTATAAAAGGTCCAGAGACTACATGTGAGGTGCATAGATGAAAATGGAAGTTTGCGGGTATGATGTGAAAAAAGGACTACGATCACAGAAACTGAATTAATCTGAAAGATATTTGAAAATGATATCAAATGTAGATGTCATGTAAATCAGTCATATTATAATAGAGGCTCCTCTGATGTATGTAGTAAAAGCATCTTGCCATGCCATTTTCTAGACATGATTCGAAGCTGAATAAAATCTTTAAATTTTTCAGATTCTAAACAGGAGAGGATTGTTCTTTAAAATAGCCAAATGAGCTAGATGTGCACTTATTTGGCAATAAATGGGTATCTAATTATTCTTTGAGAATAATAATAGAACGGAAAATCATTATAATTCTCTATCTAATAGTTAGCAAGTTTGACGAGTTTAATTGTTGGTTCTGGTTTAGAATTTGGATAAGCTTTTTACCTATAGTTAGTTTTGAAAGTCTTTTTTTTTTTTTTTTAGAAAAAAAGCTTATAATTAATTGAGAAAAATCAGAATTCCATTTCATCAATAAAGTTGCATCAATTTTTTCAAAAATTTAGAGCTGCTAGTCTTGTTGCAACAAGTCTATTTCAGCAACTTTAGAAAAAGTTGTAAAAGTTTAGTTTAATGTATGTCAGGTCTCATGATAAATGGTGGTTATCTGCTGCAGCAAAAAATTTGCAAAATGATATTTAGTCAAAATGCATTTTTGTCATCATCATCATCAACCATTAGCAATCCACTGCAGGATGAAGGTCTCTCCAAGTTCAATCCATCTTTTCCTATCTTTAGCTTCTCTTCTCCACATCGCCCTTGCACACTTTCTTATTTCATCCATCCATCTCACATGTGGTCTCTTTCTGGGTCTTTTACAATCTCTTGGAATCCAGTTTAAAAATTTCAATTGTCCATCTGTTATCATCTCTTCTAACAATATGTCCAGCCCAACTCCACTTCAGTCTTAATTTTTTCAATGAGGTCAGTAACACCTGTTTGTTCTCTTACCCATACATTGCGTTTTCGATCCCTTCTTGTTACTCCCAATATGCATCTCTCCATACTTTGAATGGTCTGAAGTCTCTGTATTGCTCTTCTATTAAGTGTCCAAATCTCAGATCCATAAGTAAGAACTGGCAAAACACATTTATTAAAAACCTTCCTTTTCAAACACATAGGCATATTTCCTTTTAGTATCAAGTTATTTCTACCAAAAGCACTACAACCAAGTTTAATTCTGTGATTAATTTCATCCATTATATTTCCATCTGTATTAATAATCTGATCAAGGTATTTGTAACTGATAACTTCTTCTAACTCATCATAATCAATCTTTATTTTCATATTTTGAAAAAATCTATTAAACATTACTTCAGTCTTTTTAACATTTATCTTTAGTCCTACTTTCATCTGATAACTCCTGCAACATTTCCTGTAGCTCTAAAGCATTATTTGCAAAAACAACTACATCATCTGCAAAATCTAAAGGACTTAAATAATCTCCATTTACTTTCACTTCTTTAGCTTCCCATTTTAATCCACAAAATACTTCTTGCAGCACTGCTGTAAAAAGTTTTGGAGATATGGAGTCACCCTGTCTTACACCCTTTTCAATGTTGATTTTCCTACTATCATTATGTAATTTAATTATTGCTGTTAACATTTTTATAAATATTCTTCAAAATATGACAATATCCTGGATCTACACCTTGATGATCCAATGCTTTAATCACTGAAGAAATGTTTATAGAATCAAATGCTTTTTCACAGTCTACAAATCCTAAGCATAATGGCAACTCATATTCATTTGTCCTTTCTATAATTTCTCTCAATACCTGGATATGATCTACTGTACTAAAACCACTTTTAAATCCAGCTTGTTCTCTTGGTTGATGGAAATCCAGTGTTTTCTGTAGACGAGTTGTAATTATCTTAGTAAAAATTTTGTATAAAACTTATAAAAGACTGATAGGTCTGTAATTTCTTATATCTTCTTTATCACCTTTTTTAAATATTAATATTAATACTGCATTCTTCCAATCATCTGGTACATCTTTATCATTTAGACATTTGGTATATAACTTTGCTAAAAAAAATTATATTTCTTCACCTGCTTCTTTTAATATATCAATTACAATTCCATCATTACCTGGAGCCTTCCCTTTCTTCATAAATTTAATTGCATGTCTCACTTCCTCATTCAAAATTCTGGGCAATTCAGAAGATATAATATGTATAGGAGGCACTTGTTCTTTATTATTTTATAATTCTTGATAGAAGTCTTCTACACATTTTATGATGTCATCTCTCTTTTTAATAATAATGCCATCTTTTTTTCTTATTGCAGGTATAAATTTCCTACCAATACCAAAATGTTGTTTTACACTCTTTAGACTTTTATTCTCTTCTACAGCTTTCCTTGCTAGTTCACAATTATACTTTCTTATATCATTTTCAATTCTTTTCCGCCCCATTTTACAAAATTCGAGATATTCAATCTTTTTTAATGCATCATTGTTGTATATTCTCATATTCCTTCTTTTCTTCATAAATTCTCTAGTCTCAGTAGAACTTTTACTAGTCAATTGCTGTTTTTTTCTACTAGCTATCTTTGTTGCAGTTTTTAAAAGTGTATCACTTATTTTCCTATTAATGCCATTCAAATCTGAATCATGTTCAAAATCTACTAATACTTGAAACTGATTTGTAAGTTCTAATTTAAATTCATTAGAATGTTTCTGAAGATTAGGAATATCAACTGTAAATATTGTTTTTCTTAATAATTTTTGTCTCTCTACTTTTGCATTAACATGTATTTTACATCTTACGGTACTTGGGTATTTTTCCTGCAACCAAGGAAAGATAAGAGGACTTTTTATATTCATATCAATACACTGCTAACTTTTTAATGTTATTATTTTGGCAACATCAAACATTATAAAATCATTAGAAAGTTAGCAATGCTTTGATATGAATGTGAAAAGTCATCCTATTTTTCCTTGGTTGCAGAAATAATACTCAATACAGTTTTACAAAGACAAAAAAAACTAAAAAATATTACACGAGATAAACACGTATTTATGAATTCTACACGGATGCAAGTTAACGTTTGATACTTACTTAATTTGATCAATTTCAACAAAAAAAATATGTGGTCCGTGTTGCAGGAGAAGAAAAAAAAGCCAACATAAAAATTTATTTTTATAAAAGTAAATATATTCTATGAAATATATACTTACGCAAACGATTCTTGCATACAAAATAGTGATGGTCAGTAGCAATCCCCCCCCCCCCCTTAATGTCCTTCCTCCTCCTCCGAAAAAGTTGTCAAACAAGTGGTTGACCAGTACATGCTCTAAATGGAATACTGCCAGGCAATCTAATTTTTCGAATAAACAAATAAGTCATTCTATCTTTTCTTGGTTGCAGAAATAATACTCAATACAGTTTTACAAAAACAAAAAAATATTATGAGAGATATACACGTACTTTTACAAATTGTACACAGGGACACAAACTAACTTTTGATGCTTACTTAATTCGATCAATTTAAAAAAAAAAAATACATGGTCCGTAAAAAAAAAGCCAACATAAATATATTTTTATAAAAGTAAAAAAGAAAAAATATTCTATGAAATATACATTTATGCAGACGATTTTTACATACAAAATGGCAATTGTCAGTAATACCTCCCCCCCCCTCCCACCATCCTTCCCATTTCTCTGAAAGATTTGTGGAACAAGTGACTAACCAGTACATGCTCTAAATGGAATTCTGCCAGGCAATCTAATTTTTGGAATAAACAAATAACAAAGTCAACATCTTCATTCAATTACAATTAAATAATGAACTTTTAATTCAAAGATTCAAAAACGCAGAAGTCGGACAATAACCAAGTTGAAATTGGAAAAAAAACACAGAAATAAATAATGCAGTTGAAATTAAAAATGTTAAACTAAATTCACAATAATAACAAATGGTAAGTTTAAAATGTACAAACAAACATTTGAATCAGAAAAAAAATACCAAAATGTCCAAAAAAGCACCTATATAATAGTTTCGGTTGACACGTTTCAAAGCACGAGGAAAAAAACTAAAATCGCAAGGGTTTATTTAATGTTCGCAACAATATCGCGTATGTAAAAAATCATCCTATCTTTCCTAGGTTGCAGGAATAATACCCAAGTACCCATCTTACTAATCGGTGATCACTTCCTGTGTTAAATTTATTAAGAACATTACAAACTTGAAATATGTATTTTCGGTTCGTCAAAATATAATCCAATTCTGCTATACCTTCATTGGATGCTTCCATGTCCATTTCCTTTTAACATTTTTATCAAAAAAAGAATTCATAATATAAAGTTTTTCTTTTTCTGCAAACTCCATGTCTTCTCTCATTTCTATTACCATAACCAAAATTACCTATAGCATTTTCATCTTTCATTTGTTTACCAATTCTAGCATTAAAGTTTCCCATAACAATTTTAAAAATGTTGTTTACTCTGATCAAAAGCCTTTTGTACATCCATATAAAAATCTTCTATAACTTCATCACTATGAGAACTTGTTGGGGCATAAAGCTGAATTATTTGCATTTGGTATCTGCTATTAAGTTGTAAAACTAATCTTGCCACTCTTTCTGATACACCATCAATCTCCACAATGTTATTCTTCCATTTTTTATTTATAATGAATCCTACTTCACTTGTATTTCCAATATTTGTGCCTTTATAGTAGAGTATATGTCCACTTTTTAAATCAATTGTTTCTTCACCTTTTCTTCTAACTTCACATAAGTCCAATAATGTCCCATTTAATATAAGACAGTTCTTCTTCTAATTCTTACAATCTTTCTTCATTTGAAAGTGATCTGCAGTTGTAAGTACCTAAATAAAAAGTAATATGTATTAAAGATGTACTGCCTGAGAGTATCATTAATAGAAAGAAAATTAAAAAGGTGGATATTTGTTTGAACCAACTGATATCACTTAAAGCACAAATAAATTGGCTGTAAGAAAGACAAAAATTAAATCATCTTTAAGTCCTTTTGGTAAATTCAGTATTTCATTTAAGGGAAACATGTTTTTATGCTTAAAATGTTTTTTTGTATAAGTTCACACATGCTTATAAAATAGACTCAGTTGTAAATAAAGCTAACTTATAGAGGAGATCGCTGACAGTAACCATGAATGTTAGAAAATGAAATGGATTTAAGTAAAGACTAGAATTGCTTACATAATTATAAAAATTAAAAGCTGAGCTTAATATTTATGAATAATGGATGACAATCTTATGGTAATTGAACATTCAGAAATAAAAATGTTCTTCAGAAGCTTTTGAAAATCAGGCTTTTGCCCTGTAATGTGTTTTCAATGTTTTGAAAAAATGATAATTTACCTGAGATAATTTTATATATATATAAAAGGAATTGGTAATAAAAATCAAAAAATATTTTTATTTTAATAAAACATTTAAAAAAAAAAGTTGGCTGGTAATTGTAAAAGTAAAATAAGTCAGAAGCAAGTAATGAAGACAAAACGACTTTTTCAACCGTCTTTGCAAAAAGGATCCTTGCAAGACTTGGATTAAATTCAATTTGCTTTCATAAAATTATATTGCCCTGCACACTTAATCACAGTTATGAGATTTTTTTTTGATCAGTTCAGGAATCTGGGTTTTATCAATTCCGAAAGCAAAACTTGTATCCACTTGAATAATTGACAACATGGTTATTTATGTAAAGATTTTTTTGGATTGAAAGTTTAATTTTTTTAAATTTAATGCTTTGTTAAAATAACTTTCTATTAAATTGTAGTAAGTTTTTGTTGACTTAAAAAACTATTAATGTATTCAATAATTAGCCATTAATGTTATTAATTTTTTTACTATTATTAGTTAAGGATAAACAGATTTAAAATAGTATATCTTTAATTTGAAACCAAATAATCCATAATTTTTTTGTAAGCTATATTAAGATGTAGTGACATTATACACAAAGAATGTAATTTATATAGTGTATTCCTAGAAAAAATGTGTCATTTTCATTACTATATATATGCTGTGCTAAAGTCTCAACTTTGTGCTTATACTTTTAATTGTAGCAATAGATGTTCATATAAATGCAAGCCTGGTGAAGAATGCCTTTTTAACTGTTCTTCGAGAAGCCTTTTCCTTGCAATGAGCTATTAAAATGTTTTTTTTAATCTTTACTAATGAAAGACAATTTTCTTTACAATTTCAGTTTTTATAATATATTGCCAGAAACCAAAATATCAGGTAAAGCAAAAAGAAAAACTTAAGGAAACATTATTGTTACTTAAAAAAAATTAAAAAAAAAAAGTATTATTGTTTTTACATTTATAAATTCTATATTTTGATACATAAATTTTAAATTAAATTTTTAGTAGCAATTTCATAATATTCATAACACCAATTAAAATATATATGATTATTAGATTTAAGCAATAAACATCATATGAACACCATTTTTTATGCTTGCTTATAATTATTAAAAAAGGCAAAACTCTTCATACAGTATTGCCACTCAGTGCAAGCTAGAGTAATCAATGGATGCCAGAAGGCTTGTGCATAAAATCTCCATCTAGTGCCTACTCATTCAATATCCCTAGACTAGTTTCTGGCTTGTGGCCTTCGTCAGTGAGGAGCCTTGGACCTGAGAGCACTGCACCTAGATCTTAGGATGTAATGCAACACTCCAGCAGCCACCTGTTATCTCTACTTAACTACAAAACTATGAGTCTTAAACTGAAAACAATATTTTCAATCCAAGCTCATTAGCTTATATAGTCATGTAGGTCTGAACTCAATTCAGTACTTATATATTTTGGTGTCTGGTTCTATAATAACCAAGTTTTTAAAAACAATCCTGCCTAATAGAATAGTGGTGACTATGGTTATTATAAAACCAAAGACACTAAAATGTATAGGTACTGAACTAAGTTCAGACCTATATAAGCTAATGTGCTTTGATTGAAAATATTGTGTTTTCAGTTTAAGACTCATAGTTTGATAGTTAAATGGAGATAAAAGGTGTGTAATACTGGAAGTTGCTAGATCCTAAGATCTAGGTGCAGTACTCTCAGATCCAAGGCTCCTTACTGACAAAGGGCACAAGCCAGAAACTAGTCTGGGGATATTGGATGAGTAGGCACTACACGGGGATTTTATGCACAAGCCTTCTGGTATCCATTGATTACTCTGGCTTGCACTGAGTGGCAATATTGTATGGAGAGTTTTCCCTGTTTTGATTATTAGGTATAAAAAAAAAATATTGACTCCAAGTTCAGCTTGTTCTAATGTCTTCTCTTTTTCAGCTTGTTCTATATAGTAAACATACAATAGATTGTATTCTTTCAAATAATTTTATTTTTTTAGATGTTTTAAATGATTTAATTATTCCTATAGGCAATCATCAGTCATATCAATAGAAGATAAATACTTTTTCTTCTGATAAACAATACATTAAATTGTATTTTTATATTGGACTATTTCCATCATCTAATATGTGTATTGAATGTCTTTAGAAAAATTTAACTTTATTTAAATATTCCAAATACATTCAACTGTTAGTAATAGCACATCAAACAGATTAGATGGTGGAAATAGTCCAATATAAAAATACAACTAGAACATCATCATCACAAACCTTCAGGAAAACACTATATCAAATTATGTCTTATTTTAGATTATTGATGGCAATTTTTTTATTGTTGGGTAATGTGAAATTTTACAATGGAAACTAAATAATATATAAAATTAAAAATCTAATTTAACAAGATCATAAATATATACCTGAATGTTTTTTTTTTATTTTTTATAATGATTATTAAATAAAATTCAGTAATGGAAGAATTAATAAAATTTGGAATGGAAATAGTTTTATATAAAGATATGAATACTAACAACATAAGATTGACTTAAGATGTCTAAGCACAACATATACTCCTTTGTACTACAGCTACATTTCTCATTTAAAGATATAGCATTTTATTATGGTAATACAATGAAGACAACTAAATTACTTATAGATGGGTCTATTATTTTCCGCAATTTACTGTATGAGGTTCTTATTGACATAATATAAAGGTAATGAACTTTTTTTTTTTTAAGAATACTTAATTATAGTTATAAAAATAGAATATTTATAATCAAATTTCACTGGATGTAATGCCATTGAAGTGAATGGTAATATTTTCCAAAAAAAAATATTTTCATGGATGGAGACTTCATTTATGTTGTAAGGATCTCAGAGTCTTTAAAGGAATACAATACTGATTGTTTGTATTGGTAGAATATGGCTGAAAATATAATACAATGAAGAATTACA
This sequence comes from Epiperipatus broadwayi, assembly GCA_028023455.1. Taxonomy (NCBI): domain Eukaryota; kingdom Metazoa; phylum Onychophora; class Udeonychophora; order Euonychophora; family Peripatidae; genus Epiperipatus; species Epiperipatus broadwayi. The sequence continues at coordinate 673,819 of JAQFVV010012645.1, forward strand.
TTAAAAAGATTATATCCAAAAACTAAGGTTCATAAAGTATTAAAATGGTACCCTAAATGATCAGGGCATAAGTGAACATTTAAGTATATAGATTAGTTTATATAGTCCTGGCAAAATTGATTTAGCTTTCTATTTTTAGTCTTTCATCTTTTTTATTGGCCATACTTACGATGATTTTATAAAATATAGATGTTGATTTTTTTGGTTTTAGAAATAGACAGATCATTCTATGAACCATCTACAAAAATTAGATAATGATGTAAAATTCATTATAGGAAATAAGAACAACAAAATTAGTTTTCCTAAATGTAAAATTTATAACAATACAAAAAAGAAAAAAATGATAGTTATAAATAAAACATGCAAATAGAGATAAAAATAAAATAATGTAAATATATATTGGCTTTTCAATATAGAATATAATCCTAATAAGCAAATAGATTATGTTCTAAATGACAATTATACAATAAATATATATAAAAAAAAATCCTAAACATTTTATACTATATAATTAACAAAATAAAATTTGGAATAAAAAGTATCTTTAATAAATAAAATACAGCAATTATGAGAATTAATACTAACAACTTAATGAGTAAAAACATTAGAAAAATTATTGGTAACATTTAAAAATGCAAAATTAAATCAAAATTTTTATTAGAAAGTAAATATAATAATAATAAAATTGAAAAACTATTAGAGTATATAGAGTAAAATTGGCTCCAATAGACTCTAGTATCTACATTCCATTTTTCCTTAATTGGTTCTTTAAAACATTCCCAGTTGACATAATGAAACAGTATTGGGATAAATAATCGATAAATTTAAAATTCACTCTACTTGTATAAAATATATGTATGTAAATAATTAAAAAAGATAGAACAAAGAAAATGTAAATGAAACATTTTTGCAAGTTACAATAATTTTTTTTTTAGTTTTTATAAATTTATGTAAAAAATAAATAAATAAACTTTGTGTTCTTCATTTATATTATTAAAATGTTCTAAACTTGAATTGTTCATTTGTATTTTTTTTTTTTAGTTTTTTTAAAAAACTTATTTTTAAGAAATTAATTTCCAAAAGAAAACTTATAATTGACGGTCTCCCCCCCAACTCTCAAACCCAAATAAAAAAACTAAAAAGACAAATAATAGTAAAAGTTTGAAACCAAATCTGTGAATGCCTAGTAATAAGAGAATTTTAAATTACACGTTGAATTTATAATAAATTAATTTGTAAATTGATATTACATAGTGGTTTTATGAGAAATCTCTTCTCCAAAGAAAAAGAATCTCAAATTTATCGATTAGTTACTCTAGTATTGTTTCATGAGGTCAACTTGCAATATTTATAAAGAATCACTAAATATGAAATTGAATGTAGATACCCGAGTCCATTGTTACTGTAAAATTTGAAGAATGGCTCGTATGAAGTTAAAAAGATTACAAATATACAGTATCGGAGAAAAAATTAACAAAAACTAGACGGATTACACAAAACAATTTATAAACATGTTGGACATACAAAAGATAAAATTGTTAATTATGCAGGCAATGTAATGAAAAGAAAAAAATGCATTACTAATTTAATTATTTTGCAAGTTAGCACAGTTACTGCTCAATCTTTTGAAATTATAATTTCATTGTTTTTATTTTAAAATTTCAAGAAAACCAAGTAAATGTACTATGCATATGCCAATACTATCATTCTCAGAAGTTCAATTTCCTTTTTAATATGATATACAGCATGTTAAAATCAGAAAAAAATCAATTTTTTATTTATTTTTCTATTAATAAATCCATTTTTTTTTTCTGCTCAATTTATTAGATTTTAGGAGAAAACAAAGGCATAAATATTTTAATGGTAAAGTGTAGAAAATGAATTCAACATGCTTTGAAGATTTTGCCATTTCAAGACCTTAATCCCAGAAATAAACAATACCATACATTATAAGTATTCAATTTTAGATTTTTTTAATTATTTGACTATTGTTATTTTAGATTTTTTTTATTAATGTGTTTGTCTTTGTATTAACATGTCTGTGTAGTATATAAATTATATTTGTAAATTAGGCAATTATGTACAATGTAATTTTGGGGTTCTGATCCAAGTTTGAAGCAACCTTATTTTATAAACATAATGACTCTCAAAAGGTTTAATTTATTAATATGTCTATTTTTATTAATGTGTATTATCATGTCTGTATAACAAGTAATGATTTTAACTGCATCTATTATAGAGCAATGCAATGTAAATTTTAAGGCTGATTATTAGATGCACAGAAAGATTGCAGTTGATGAAGCAATCACAAAATTTACGGGGCATATTACCATGTGAAAATATATTCTCTTAGAACCAATAAAGAGAGCTTTCAAATGGTGGGTTTGTGGTGATAGCCACAATGGTTATGTATACCGCATGGAATTGTATGGAGGCAAAGAATCAAATCCAGATTTTTACTTATGCCTCGATACTCATGCTGTGGAGTCAGTAGTTTGGTCACATCTTGCAACACATTATTTTCATCTACAGTTAGAAAATGAGCTATATGCAAATAAATTATATCTCTGTGGTACATATGTTACAACAAAATATACAATCACTTTTTTCTTTATAATATATATGTTCTCCAGTAACATCAACTAATTAAAAAATCCTTGTCCTTTTTCTTTTAAACAACTTTATTTTTTTATATTAATACTGAACATATATATTTATATAATACAATCTCCAACGTTTCAACTGTTTTATATTCTTACAGTCATTTTCAATTATATCTCCCTACTCTACTTATATTATTACATTTCCTTTTATATTACATAATTACAAATCTCTGTGGGACAATAAATATAGCAAGATAGCATCACTAATGTGCACAAAAATTATAAAATGAAGGGAGGAGATTCATTTTATCATTGATAAAGATAGTGACCTTTAATTTCTAGTTTTGGATAGACAACGCCAATTGCTATATTTAGAAATGTATATCCATCTGGAAATGATTTATTTTGTATCTTTTATTAGGAAAAATATTTTTTCTTATAGGTGCCTTGAGATTTTTTAACTTCCGGGGTACAAGAAAATATGACATTCTTATGGTTCTTTTTTTGTAAGTTCTGAAGCTATGGATTATATCAGATAAGAAGTATTATATATGGTTGAATGAGAATTTTTTGAGGAATACAAAGAAATTATCAAAGAAGACAATTTTAAACTCAATTAATGATAAATTAGAAATTATGAATAAGCAATAAAGTAATAATTTTCTTGGATATTGAAAAAAAATTTCCCCTTTTTTAATGGTAATCACTACTTAGCCATATTTTTTACTTTAGTTTTTCTATCAATATATAGCATTTTTCTCTTAACATTATTAAAACTGATGTTATTGTGAAAATTGTTTTCAATTTTGTAAAAATTCCATATGGTGCTAAATGTTGCAAAACAGTTTTTAAAAAAATTGCATAAATGATGATTTAGCACTAAATAAGGAATATATTTCAAATAAGTGGTTAAAAAGTAATAAAAATATTCTATAAATGACTATATGAATTAGATAATTGCTATTACTTAACTTCAGAAAGTAAACATTATTTGTTTATTTTTTTAATTTATTGAAATATTAAAAAAATATTAGATTCTACTTAGTTTTATAATATTACTTACTAGTTCTTAATTTTTTGTTTTATATGATTTTGAATGTAAATAATTTGTAAATAAAAGGATTTTTATTGAAGGGAAAAGGTAATTTTGTTTAGATTTATTTGCTTTTTTATTTCTTGGAACTAGAGAAAGCAGATAGTTTAATTGACTACATTTCTTCAGTTATGACTGACAATCTAAAATTATTAGATATAAAAATATTGCAATAATAGATACTTAGAATAATAGGACTATGAACAAATTGTAGACAATAAATTTACAATATGTATGGAAAGAGGAATGCTAGATATTGTATGCCTCTTTCAGACAAGGTGAATAAGTTGTAAAATAAAGATTAACTGGGTGTTGGGAAATAATCATTAGTAGCTGCACCAATTTGTAAATGAGTGTGACTGTTCATACTTATTCAAACTATGCTAATTTTGTAATTTTTTTTTTTTAATTCTGCAGCAAACTTGTCTATCTGAAAGATTTCAATACCATGTCTCATTGTGACTAACTATTCTTTCCTCAGCCATATCTTCTCAATGAAAACAATTCTAAACTTTTTTAGAATGACATATTTGAGATCATTTTTATAACATAAAAAGGGGTCTGCTTCCTCATAAAAATCTTGTCCAAGTTAACTAAAAAAATTTTTAGGAAGTCTTATATTGTTCATTCTTTTCACATATCTATTAGTGAACTCTATAGAAGTTGAAGAAATATTGCTTGGTCTGATAATTTTGCCATAGTATTTTCAGAGAGAATTTTTTAATTTCTCTAGTCAAGCGGTGTCCCACTCTCACTTCCATACAATAAATTAAATAAAATCTGAACTGATTTAGTCACACCATGATGAAATATTTTAGCAACCACAACATATTGAAGACTTGCTGCATCTCAACATCTAAGTCCATCTTTCTACTTAAAAAGCTATAAAAATATTTAGATTGGCTTACATTTGTAATCATCCAAGCTGAAAGTTGATGACTTTTCTTTCATTATGAACTAATAGGGAAAGGATTGAGTTTTGAACATTAATGTCTAAAACGAATATGTTGTATTTAAAATATATAAGTACATTCTATAGAGTATCTCTTGAATTGGGAAGAATAAAACAATTATCAGTGTATCGTAAATTCAGAATCCAATAAGATGAAATTCTTGCTATTGCTTTTATTTGATTCAAATTAAAAATTTCATCATTAAAACAGACTGACTTTTGTTGATTCATTAAACTTTCTATAAATATTTACAAAACCACTGTCATACAAATCAAAAACAATCCTTTCTATCACAAAGAAGTCATATAATGTGAAAAAAATTTGGTAGACAATCAAATTGAATCAAGCACTTTGATTAATAAAAACAATATATAAATCACTCATCTACACATTTTTCTTGTATTTGCCTGGCAACATTAACCATGTCTATAATGGTTGGTTTTTTAAAATAACATTGAATTTTTGATAACCATTTATCTATAATTGGAAATAATCTTCAGCATAATTCTTGAAAGTACTTTTGCTGTGTGGATACTGCAAGATGATAAATTTTCATGAGTCTGTATATAAATAAAAAAAAAATTACAGTATTTTTGAAACTAACGCCATGACCATGGTTTCAAATTACTTCAGGTGTATCATTAGGATCTGCTGTTTTAACTTTACTAAATGAATAGATAAAATGGGTGCATTAAAAGTTGCCATCTCAATTCTTAGTATTATAATACAGAAGACATCTTGTTTGAAATACCATTGTATAGAGGAGTGTCTGATGGATTTAATAGAATTATGATAACCACTTTTCAGGTCTATAGATAGATTTCATTGCATTGGCAAAAGATCTAAAATGATCGCTGTCAATTTTTTTATAACTCCTTTGCAGTTTTAATCCACCAATTACTTGTCAGTCATTTATCATGTCTTTAAATCTGTAATGATTATGGAACTTCACATTCAATTTTATTCAGACAATCAGAAAATGCCATGTTTTCTTTTAATCAATCACTAATAATATCATTGGCAGAAAATCTTTTTTTTTTTAATGAACCCAAGAATAGATTTACTGTATTCATAACATTTCTTAAAAAAAATTTCAACTAAGTAATACATCACTCCTGAAATTCCAAATACATGTTGAAATTTCTGAAGAATAAATATCAGTTTTCTTGGGAATATGATTGGAATAATATCTATTTAAATATAATAATTTTAATCTTGGAGCATATTAATGTATGATGTTTCCAATTATAATGTAATTTATTAAATGCCATTGCTTTGAGTGCGGATGCATCCATGTACCTTTGTAGTACTTTTTCTCTAAACAAATTTTGTGATAATCAATCCATTTATTTTAATATCAATCATTCTTAGAAAAATCAGTCATGATTTTCTTAATGAACCTTATGATAGAATGACAGCCTGTTAAGCTAAATTGCGCAGACGCTGTGAGAATGTTGTTAATAAATGAATACCTTCGAACAACCACATGATATAGTATTTATATAAGAGTAAAAGGAATCCCTCTTACTCCTACAACTCAAATGTTTATATATGAGCAAATCTAAAGTAGTTGTAACGAAGGCGTGACTACATAATAGTCACTTTAAATTACTATATATAATGTCTGTATGAATGGCACGAATGAAATTTTCTAGAATTTACTGAACGCCACTCCAAACGAAACTAAATCATATACGAATAAGCATTTATTTTATAACGTCTTGCATGCGATTATAATTATGATAGAATGACAGCCTGTTAAGCTAAATTGCGCAGACGCTGTGAGAATGTTGTTAATAAATGAATACCTTCGAACAACCACATGATATAGTATTTATATAAGAGTAAAAGGAATCCCTCTTACTCCTACAACTCAAATGTTTATATATGAGCAAATCTAAAGTAGTTGTAACGAAGGCGTGACTACATAATAGTCACTTTAAATTACTATATATAATGTCTGTATGAATGGCGCGAATAATAAATGCTTATTCGTATATGATTTAGTTTCGTTTGGAGTGGCGTTCAGTAAATTCTAGAAAATTTCATTCGCGCCATTCATACAGACATTATATATAGTAATTTAAAGTGACTATTATGTAGTCACGCCTTCATTACAACTACTTTAGATTTGCTCATATATAAACATTTGAGTTGTAGGAGTAAGAGGGATTCCTTTTACTCTTATATAAATACTATATCATGTGGTTGTTCGAAGGTATTCATTTATTAACAACATTCTCACAGCGTCTGCGCAATTTAGTTTAACAGGCTGTCATTCTATCATAATTATAATCGGACGCAAGACGTTATAAAATAAATGCTTATTCGTATATGATTTAGTTTCGTTTGGAGTGGCGTTCAGTAAATTCTAGAAAATTTCATTCGCGCCATTCATACAGACATTATATATAGTAATTTAAAGTGACTATTATGTAGTCACGCCTTCGTTACAACTACTTTAGATTTGCTCATATATAAACATTTGAGTTGTAGGAGTAAGAGGGATTCCTTTTACTCTTATATAAATACTATATCATGTGGTTGTTCGAAGGTATTCATTTATTAACAACATTCTCACAGCGTCTGCGCAATTTAGCTTAACAGGCTGTCATTCTATCATAATTATAATCGCACGTAAGACGTTATAAAATAAATGCTTAATGAACCTTAGAATATATTTACAAATACAAATAAATGTATTTTTTCTTAAAGAGAATTCCAAGCTTCAATAACATGTCAATCCTCCTGAATGTTTTAATTAGCAATTTTTATAATTAATAGATTCTTAAATTTATGACAATTAATAAATACCTTTAAAGCAGTTTTTTGCCCTAATATTTTTGGAATAGATCTAATTTTTAATGTGACTAACACTTTAATCTTAGAGCATATTAATTTATTATACTATTCAATAATATGTGCTTGTAAATGCTTGTATAATACAAATTTCCCTTATATTCTAAATATAATGTAAACTATTAAACATTGTTTTTAAATGTGAATGAACGCATTTCTTTATAGCAATTTTTCTGCATAATTAAAGTGTTTGTGATAGGCAATCCTTTTGTTCTAATGAAATCATTTTAAGAAAATCAATAATGATCCCAAGAATACATTTATTTGTATTTATAGAATATTCCTTAAGAGAATTCTATGTTTCAATAATGTCAGCCCTGAAAGTCCAAATTATTAATTTTTATATATAATAGCTGTTTGAAATTTATCATAAATAATAGATGCATGTAAAAAAAATGAATATCTGCTTTCTTATGAATATGGTTGGAGTAAAACCTATTTTTATCTTAGAGCATACTAATCTATAATACTGCCAAACCATCTATGCTTATAAGAACTTATGGAATATGAACTTTCATATTCTGATTTCTAACTAATATAATTATTAAATACCATTGTTTTAAGTGGATGCATCCATGTTTCTTTATAATGATTTTTTTACTTCAACAATGTATTTGTGATAATCCATTTATTGTAGTTAGATTCATTAACAAAAGATCATTTTGAGTTTATAGCACTAATATTATTTGCAACAACTTTCACGTATGTATCAACACTTCCATTGAAATCTCTAAGAAAAAAAAAGATATTTTAATTCTAATCCTGCAATAATTGTATCCAACAAATATTTACTTTATAATATATGTACACAATAAAATAAGCACACTTACCATATGTTGAGAAAAGAAAATGGTAAATTAGAATTTATAATAAAATCAAATACCATGCAATCATCTTTCATAGGTTATTCAACTCTTCTAAAAGAATTTGGCGGCATCTACTTGTTCTATTAAACTTTTTTCTTCTGAGAGACTAGTTTCACTAAAGAGCTGTATCAATTTTAAATCTTGATATTTCTTATCTAGCTATCCAGGATTTGAAGTATTTGTGTTGATTACAATTTGCATAATATAAGTTTGATATTTAGGAAAAACTATTACTTCCTGCTTTACCATGACTACTAATATGATTATTTCTATCTTTGGTGAATAATTTGCCAGGCAGGACAATTTAGCCAAACTTTGTGAGATAAGACATTTTTAAATAAATTTTATTTCTTTTTCTATGATAAACAGGATAATCTAAGCTCTGTAAATAGACAATTTTTGCATTTTGTATAGGGAGATGATTGATAGTAAAGAGGTTGAAGGTGGTAATAAAAAAGGAAGGCAGAAAAGGTTCTTATCACTATTTCTAGTCTTTGATGAGGCAACATTTTATCCATCAAGACAACATGAAATATTTTGTTAAACACCATTTATTGATTATTTACAATTAACCTCATACCTAAAGACTACTCCTTTATCTGTTACTTGTAGACTTTAATGGTAGCATAAGCACTCCACCCAACATTTTTGAGATAAAAATGTTTTTAATTCAAGAACAAAAATGTTATAAATAGTAATCAAGTAAATAATAGATTGTAGCAATAAAACTGAAAGCATTTCCAGTAGATCAAATTATTCAGAATATACATGCCAGTAATTATGATGATAATAAAGCAAAAATTAAATAAAATAGTACTTGAAAAGGAATATAAAACATGAGAATGTCGCAATAAATTGGAGTATATGATAAAATTGCTAAAGATTATGGATTGAGATAAGGATGAAAATTTTTTATATTTTGTAGAAAAAATATAATAGTAAGGAAACACGTGGTCTAAACATCACAAAAGAAGATTTTTCACACATAAATCTCTAGAATATTTTTTCATATTGTGTTTTGATTCATAATTGGTTTACAGACTATTAGAAGTGCATTTGTATATCCTAGAGTAATATAAATTTGAATCATAATAATAACTCAGAAGGAACAGACAATTGATAAATTAAAAGATGAATATTGGAGAAAACATTTCAGAGTTGCTTTATAAAAAAGTAGATATAAATAATAGCAAATCAATTGATTGCAATAGATGGAAAACATTAAAAAAAAATTATGTTACAATAAAGTCAATGGGTATTAAAATTAAAAAAAATAGTTGTGGATTAGTAATGTGATAAGTATTGGGAAAAAATCATGGAGATAAGAATGAAATAGATTATATAATAATGGATGATGTTATGAAATGATATTTTAATGGAATTTATGATTAAAAGACTAACATGTAATTTGTTTCCAACAGTTAAGAGTGGAATTGATTGTGTAACTAAAATGCAATTGCATGCTTTAAATAAGTTGATTTCTAATATATTTGTTTTCATTGATGAACAGTTCAAATTTAGGAAAGGTAGATGAGCAAAAAATTCATTTAAAATAAGACAAAAGTGAGAAGAAAGTTAATATTCTAATTAATAAAGTGAATGACTATTGGATATACTGAAAAAAATTGTCAAAAAATATAAAAGTATTATCTACTTCCTTTTTTATTTAATATTTTAAATGAGTTAAGTGAATGTTTTGATGAAGATAGAATAAAATATTTGATGTGCAAATACATTTGCTGATATGGCAGTTTTACATATAGTGAAAATGAACTTGATAAAATGCTAAGTACGATTAATAGTGCTTGTAGAATATTTAGAAAGGAAATGCAAATAAGACTAAAAGATAATAGAAAAAAAGAATAAATATTGGGTTGGTGCTTTTAAATATTTGGGAATTCTGTTAACTGATAATGCAAGTAGCAAACTAAGAATGAAAATTGTAATGACAAAACAGTTATAAAAAACCTGTTAAAGGTTCGTTTTAGAATATAAGTTTATAAGGTAGAAACAATTAGGAAAGTGAGAAAAAACAAAGATCTTGAGAAATATGATTATGAGAAAAATGAAAAAAATAAAGAGTAAAAATAAGATTAATAGTGTAGCATTACTAGCAAAGTGGACAAATGTTTTTGAGGAAATTATAAATAATCAAATAGTTCATTGGTCAGAAATAAGTTTGAGTAGCAATGTGGCCATGATCTCTGAACTTCTGCCACTTTATCACTGCACTAAAACATGTAAGTCCAAGATTGTAATTAAAATGTGTTTGTGCTACTTGTTGAGTTCGATATATTTACTTGATATGTTTTTACCAGTACTTAAAAAAAAATCTCAATGCAGAAAAAAAGAGAAAAGTAAAACAAGTTTTAACTTCTAAAGTTGAATATACTGGATTAAATAAAAATATTCATGAATTGATGTTTTGAAACAATTATTAAAGAATATATATATATTGTTTAACTGGAATTAGAAACATGATAGGAAATTTTACCAAGAAATTATGAAGATTACCACTTTATTTAGAAGCAGAGGAATTAGTTTAAATTAAATTCTTCATTCACAAAATATATTAAATTTGGTATTTACTTATATAGTAAATTTGATGTCCATATTGTTTGCATCTTCTATTTACTTAAGCAACTGTATTTGCTCCAATAAAATTTTATTTAGGTTCTTGAGAATTCCATTTATTACTAAATAGAGAAATTCACTTGAAAGTGATCTGCAATTATAAGTACCTAAATAAAAAGTCATCAAATGGCACCTGGGTTCACAATCAGGGGATTCTTAGCATCCTCTGCCTTTGGTCACCAACCGCTGTTTTGGTTGATGACTTTACAGCCACCTGGGAATAAGGGTCATGTCTTATTTTTATCATGATTATATATCTGAAAAATATTTATCATTTACACATACATTCATTCTGCCCTATTAGGCAACAGAAGAAAGACCTTGGTGTTTCTTGATCCTAAACTCAGAAGTTAGAAGCCAATAAATTCACCATGCTGGCTAATGTGTGTTGGTGAACAGCCCATCCATGTTCAGATACAATATGAATAATCATATGATAATAAGAGTTGCAATGACAAGAACATAGAAATTGAAGGAATATTGCAAGAATTAGAACTGTCTTATATTAAATGGGATGTTATTGGACTTTGTGATGTGAGAAAAAAAGGTGAAACGATTTAAAAAGTGGACATGTATTCTACTGTAAAGGCATAATATTGGAAATACAGGTGGTGTAGGATTCATTATAAATAAAAAGTGGAAGAATAACATTGTGGAGATGGATGGTGTATCGGACACAGTGGCAAGATTAGTTATACAACCTAATAGCAGATACCAAATGCAGATAATTCAGGTTTATGCCCCAACAAATTCTCATAGTGATTAAATAGATTTTTATAAGGATGTACAAAAGGCTTTTGATCAAAGTAAACATTTTAAAATTGTTATGGGAGACTGCTAGAATTGGTAAACAGATGAAAGTGCTGTAGGTAATTTTGGTTGTAGTAATAGAATTGAGAGAAAACAGATTTGTGGAGTTTGCAGAAAAAGAAAAAACTTTATTATGAATTTTTTTTTTGAGAAAAAATGTTAACATGGAAACATCAAAATGAAGGTACAGCAGAATTGGATTATATTTTGACTAACAGAAAATACAAAATGTTCTTAATAAATTTAACACGAAGTAATCATCAATTAGTAAGATGTAAGATACGTCTTAATGCAAAAACTAGAAACAAAAATTATTAAAAAAAAATATTTACAATTGATATTCATAATCTTCAGAAACATTCTAATGAATTCAAATTAGAACTTACAAATTGGTTTCAAGTATTAGTAGATTTTGAACATGATTCAGATTTGAATGAAATTAATATGAAAATAACTGATAACACTTTTAAAAACTGCAACAAAGATGGCTGGTAGAAAAAAGCAAAAATTGACCAATAAAATTTTTACTGAGACTAGGAAATTTATGAAGAAAAGAAGGAATATGAAGATATACAAAAATGATGCATTAAAAAGGATTGAATATCTCAAATTTTGTAAAGTGGTGTGGAAAAGAGTTGAAAATAATATAAGAAAGTATAAATGTCAACTAGCAAGGAAAGCTGTAAAAGAAAATAAAAGTTAAGAATGTAAAACAACATTTTTGGTATTGGTAGGAAATTTATATCTGCAATAAGAAAAAGATGGAATTATTACTAAAAAGAGATAGAAGACTTCTATTAAGAATTATATAGTAATAAAGAACAAATACCTCCTATATCTTATGTTTTCTGAATTCCCCAGAATTTTAAATGAAGAAGTGAGACATGCAATTAAATTTATGAAGAAAGGAAAAGCTCCAGGTAATGATGGAATTATAATTGATATATTAAAAGAAGCAGGTGAAGAAGTAGAATTTTTTTTTAGCAAAGTTATATACCAAATGTCTAAATGATAAAGATGTACCAGATGATTGGAAGAATGCAGCATTAATATTTAAAAAAGGTGATGAAGATATTAGAAATTTAAGACATCCGATTTATACAAAAATTTTACCAAGATTATTACAACTTGTCTACAGAGAACATTGGATTTCCACCAACCAAGAGAACAAGCTGATTTTAAAAGTGGTTTTAGTACAGTAGATCATATCCAGGTATTGAGAGAAATTATAGAAAGGGTAAATGAATGAGTTGCCATTATGCTTTGGATTTTATAGATTATGAAAAGACATTTGATTCTATTAACATTTCTTCAGTGATTAAAGCATTGGATCAAGGTATAGATCCAGGATATTGCCATATTTTAAAGAATATAAAAATTTAACACCAACAATTAGCTTACATGATACTAGGAAAGTCAATATTGAGAAGGGTGACTCCATATTTCCAAAACTTTACAGCATTGCTGCAAAAAATATTTTGTGAATGAAAATGTGAAGCTAAATAAGCGAAAGTAAATGGAAATTTTTTAAGTCATTTAGACTTTGCAGATGTAGTTTTTGCAAATAATGCTTTAGAGTTGCAGGAAATGTTGCAAGAGTTAACACATGAAAGTAGGACTAAAGATAAATGTTAAAAAGATGAGTAATGTTTAATGGATTTTTTCAAAATATGAAAATAAAGATTGATTATGAGAAGTTAACAGTTACAAATACTTTGATCAGATTACTAATACAAATGAAAACCTAATGGATGAAATTAATCAGAATTAAATTTGGTTAGAGTGCTTTTGGTAGAAATAATTTGATACTAAAAGGAAATATGTATTTGAAAAGGGAGGTTTTTAATAAATGTGTTTTATCAGTTCTTACATATGCATCTGAGACTTGGACACTTAATAGAAGATCAATAGAGAGACTTCAGATCACTCAAAATATGAAGAGATGCATGTTGGGAATAACATGAAATCAAAAACTCAATATATGGGTAAGAGCACAAACAGGTGTTACTGACACTGAAATCTTAAACTTGATTTCAAGAGATTTTAAAAGACACCACATGTGAGATGGATGGATGAAATAAGAAAATGCAGTGGTGATTTGAAGAGATGCTAGACAAGATGGATTGAATTTGGAGAAATGTGAAATGGATTGATACAAAAGATATGTTGAGAATGTAAATAGGAAAAATTATATTTGGTTGCTCACATAAAATTTGACTATATACTATTTTTCCTAGATGGGAACCATTTTGTAAATTTTTAGCTTTCTAATAGAAATAAAGATTACCACATTTGAAAATAATTAAAAGCAATCATGAAACCATCACTACTAGCTATTTTCTAAAAGGTAGATACAGTATATCATTACATTCTGTATGCTGATTTCCCTATAGTTCCTTTAACATAACATTTTTTTCTGTTTCAGCTTTTGCACTTTAGTACAGTAGTGGCATTTTTATTAAGTCTTGATTTTTGTCTAATCTGCAGTAGCTACAATCAGTATTAACACTGCTATCAATTTTCAAATGCCTTAATATTTTTTAAATTGAACAAGTTCCTTTCAGTACTTTCTTAAGTTATATTTTACAAAAATAAAATTTGTTTAAATTTAGCTCATAATAGTTTTAATTTTATATTTTTTCATTTTCAAAAGTCCGCTTTTTATGCTACTTTTTGAAAGAAAATAATAAAACTTGTAACTAATAGCAACAACAATAAGTAGCAAATTTATGTCATTAAAGTCACTGATTATAAGAAAGCTGATTATAAAAAATTGACACAAAAGTAATTTTATTTCATTTTCTGGCTATTTTTTTTAGATTTTTTAAAATATAAATTTAACATTTATTGTAAATAATGCTTATTTAAAAATTTCAAATGATGCTATACATATACTGTGTTTCTTTGAAAATAAGACCGAGTCTTATTTAATTTCTGCTTCAAAAGATTTCTTTGACTTATTTTCAGAAGATGTCTTATTTTTTCAAGTACAAAAATTTACATTTATATATTTATTACTTTACGAGGCTGAAAATTTGAAGCAACATGAAATTCTGTTGTTGTTTGGGGGGGGGGGGACTGCAGAAAAAACTTCTACTGCTTTAAAAGCTTACAAGTAAGTTGCTTTGGAAAACTTGAGTCTATGAGTGATTTTAAAGGAATTGTTAATTTCACCACATTCCAGAAAAGCATTATGAATGAAGTCAAATGTTAAGACAGTACTGTTTTTTTAAATGCAAACAGAATCATCCATTTCAGAATTTGTAATAATCAAGCATTTAAAATCTATAAGTTCTGAAACTTGTGTGATGCAATCAAATTTAATCATCCCATTTTGTGGCAAAATGAGTGCATGTTTCATCATGATAGCACAGTTGCATAAAGCTTTAGGGTGAAGCAGCTTATCCATCCACCATAATTTTTCAATCGTGCTCTATGTGGTTTTTAATCTCAAAGAAAAACAATTTTTTTTTGCAGACTTGGAAGTGGTGAAGAAAAAAAATGATGGATATGTTAAAAGACTTCACTCTGCAAGTACTTCCAGACTACTTAGAAAAGTGACAAACATGTTTATTCTAATGCACTACATTAAATAGATTATACTTTGAAAGTGATACAATTTGCAACACCTAAAAATGATATACAATTTTTTATTACAAAATTCGGATTATTTTTGCCTCCCCCCTCATAATTCCAATACATATGTGTATTTCAACACTTAAACAAAATTTGTCCACCTTACTGACAATCTGAAATAGGTCTTATATTTGTGGTAGGGCTTATATTATGAGCATCTTGAAAAATCATGCTAGGGTTTATTTTCTGCTTAGATCTTATTTTCAGGGAAACAGTTTAAAACAAATACATTTTAGGAGTGGTATGAGGTACCGATTATAGTTGAAGGGTAACAAATTATGTAGCCCTTGTGAGCTAATTTAAAACATTTTTGACTTACTATATTGCATTTTGATAGGAATCAACACTGATAATTATCACTTTCATTTAATGGAAGTATAGAATGATGTTTTTCTTTTAAATGTAATTGCAACAAGTAAAAGAAGTTTTGAAAATAAAAGAATTTTATAAGAAAAATAAAAATGAGTTTACATAATGGAAATAGTATTGATTATATTGATAAGAATTCTATTTTTTGAGTTGCTTAGCAAATAAGTAGTAAACTTTATATATTCATTGTTTTGCAAAATTGATACTTTAACTTGTCTTATGAGAAAATTAATTTGGATTTTATTTCACTTTATATAGAGTAATAATTTAAATGATGTGCAAGATAAAGTAAAACATAAAATTCATGGTTAGCAATATATATATATAAAGAAATTTCTCATTTTAAACAGTAGATTGGACAATTAATAGAGTTTAAAATTAATAATGTTAAATCTATATATAGAAAAAAATATAAAGTTGAGTTTAGAGAATTGATTAGTGATTTATTTCTAATTGCTTTTTGTGAATAATTGACATTGCCCTATACCATGATATGTGAATTAATGAACTTAGTGAAGAAATCATTTACATTTTTCAATATGCAATTAAGTAGCCCTGCCCATGAATATCATTTTGAGTTATTTTACATGACTTGCATTTTGATTAAGGATCAATAATTGTCTTATATATTTAGTTATATTTAATGAATATTGTGGATGATATGCTCATGTCTACTCATTGATTTTATTTCTATCCGTAAGATATTCCAACTGATATTTTTCAATCATGTTATGATTATGAGTAATACCATTAAGTCAATTTGAAATCATGAGAACATTTAAAGTTATAATCAAGGAAATTATGTCAATAATGTGAGAATTTGTAAAATATCAGGGAGAAAATTCATTTTCAAAATAGTTTACTCTAAACACATGAACATTTATTTGTATACATAGTTAAAATTAGTATATGTAATGTGTTAACAACATTGTTAAAGTTACATTAGAGTCAATCAGATAATTAAAATTAGAATAGACAAACATGGTGTTTAAACCTGGAAGAAAATTATTTGAAGAAAAAAAAACAATTTAGATTATACAACAAACTAAACCAAAGGTAAAATAACCATTTGGAAAATTAAAATATTTGGTGTATTAAGTTAAAGTGCAAAATCATATTTCATAAACCGATGATGTACATTAAAGGTAGTTTTGTATATAAATAAATTTATTGCGATATTTTTTAGACTATTTTCTTTATTAGAGGATTCATTCAATACATAGATTAGAGAGAATCATGATATCCTGATCTATGTCAAAATGTTATACGATGGTTATGAAAATGGTGCATATAGTGGCTATAATGCCATTCAGTACATCACAGAAATTTTACATTTAAATGCACTTTTATGAGAGAATTATGGTTTAAACCCAATTTAAAACTTGTGGGTTCAGGAAGAACCTTATGGCCTATCAAATTAGAAATAGTTGATGAGAGATAGTAGACAAATATTACACTAGCATCTCCAAAGATCACTTCTGCAATAGTTTCATTTAAATTTGACCATTACAATATGAAGTATGAAAAAATACTTTGGTGAGTTATATATTTATTTATCATTCAGTTGAATTGACAATTTGATAGAATAACTATCTGAGATCTGGATTAAAGAATAAAAATGTTTTATGAATTTGTATATATATCATTCAGCTTAAAGTAACAGGTATTTTATATTTTTATGGTTCTCTTAATGATGTATGTTTTAGTATATTGTCTTAAGGAATAACAAATTAATCTTTATTGTGCTATATAAGTTATGCCATTACTCAGTTGGTATTTTTAATGAAAAACAGTAAAAAAATTTATGATGGGTGATAAATTCAACATTCTTACTGGTGACTTAAATATGAATCTTTATGGAGAAATTGCTTTTGCTTAAATATACTTAGATTTTTTAAATCTATCATCATATGCTACATCTTCACATATTGGTCATGACTTTGCTAAATGCGATCACATAGGAATTCTAAAGAAATGTAGAAGTTTTTTTTTGTCATTAAAAAGACAATAATAAAGATTTTATTGAATTTTGTTCTTTTAAGAAATATATGAATTGTAGTAAGACGCTTCCCAGAGGAGGGTACGGTGATTACTATTGTATATCAGATAGTATTAAAGACTTCCAAACTTAGATTAATCTATCTGGATTATATGAATATACTTGAATTCTAACATCAAACATTTATTTTAAATATGTGATTACTTTAACAGCAAGAAAAATTATAAATGAAGCAATATTTAATTTCAGTTTTTTCACCTGATAATGATTTATTATTTGAATATTAGGGAAATTAATTATCAATGGTAATGAAAAGCTGTTTATTAAGTTTTTTTTAAATGCACAAATATCCTAAAATTTAATAATTTAGATGTTAATATAACTGCCAATATAAAAATTTAATTTGCTGCTGTGATAAAAAAGATAATTTCGAGTATCAAAATTTAAATAAAAATTAATGGGTTTTGTTATTGCCATTAATATGTTCATAACTATAAAAGTTAGTAAAGTGAAATATAATTGCTTTCTCAACATTGTAATAAGTTTGGATGAATTAAATACAATAAACAGGAGATTTAATAATTAATTAAGAATCAAAAAGGTTTTATATAAAAAGTAAAAACTCAAATCTTAGGCAGTGAAAAAAGTAGTGATAATATAAAACTACTGATAACTCTTGTGCTGTTTAAGAAAATGAAAAGAAAATATAAATAAAAAGCTTATTAAAGAAAAATGTCACCAAAACCAATAGTAAGAGTAATATTATTGTAAGCTTCAAACAAAATTCCTGGTTGAAATAACCCTTCAGCAAAACTTTGTAGGATACAAAATAATTTGCAAAAATATGTCTTTAACATGTTTAATAACAGGTGCAAACTCCAACATTCAATAATAATACAAAATTAGTAGACTATCTCCATCATAACAAATGAGATAACCAACAAATCTGAACATAAGATAAATTAAATTATTACTGGCATAAAATATTTGCAAATAGTCTCCTATCATACTGGTCATTAACACTAGAAAATTATGATCTGTCTGACAATCAAAACTACCTTGTTCTTTGCCTACTATCTAGAACTACAAACGTAACATGATTAAAACTATTAAATCTACAAAAAGTAGTTGAAGATCCTTTATAAAATTGGAATATTTCTCAAAACAACAGAGAAGAGGCAAAGAAAACCATTAAATAGCTGAACATAAAAATTATATTAAGGATTCAAATCCAATTGGGCATAGCTATATCGTACATGTTCTGCCAAATTTCACATAAGTTTTATAAAAAAATATAGTCAACATTGCTCAAGTAATACTCCAAACATAAAATTTAAAATTCCACAAAGAAAACCATTAAGTAGCTGAACACAAAAAAGATATATTAAGGATTCAAATCCTATTGTGCATGTTATGCCTAATTTTATAAAAAAATAATAGTTGACATTGCTCAAGTTACTCCTATCATAAAATTTAAAACTCCCACAAACTCTTGGAAAATCACATTAAAAATGAAACTAATTTCCCAGATGAACTTTTTGCAATCAATTCCTATTACTGTTAGCACTAAGATTAGTAATCCTATTGTTTCAAACATTCTAGACTTGGTCATATTACTTCTCAATCCTTTGCTGGAAATTGTAATTGGCAAAATAGACAAGCTTGGTCATTATACATTCTTTAAATAAAGTCAGCCCACTCTTAATGTAAGTTTTCGAATTAGCATAGCACTCCATCTTTACTGCAGTTTGTAAATATCTATGCAGAATCTGATGAAACAAACTCATCAAGCATGCAGCACTAATGACACAAAATTGTGAGAATCGGTCTCAAAATTCACTTATAATAAAGACTCAAGTTATTCATGAATCCAAAGAAAAGTAACACTGTCTATTCAATTCTATTTTTCAACCAAGACATTATATATATTAAAAACTTTCCAAAACTAAAAATAATACTATTTGTGAAGTACTTAATAAAATTCCTGTCTATCAAAAAAGAGATACAGCAAGAAGTGTTGCATTTTAAAAATTACAGTATGCCAAACATTAAGATCACAATGAATATGTATTGAAGCAGTCAGATCTAAGTTCGATCCTAGCTTCATGATCTTTCATATGTAGCCAACTTCAAACCCTTGTACTAACCTTGAATTTCCGATGCAATGGGGCTTTATATGTTCAGTCCACTCTAGTTTCCTTAAAGAAAAACTATTATAAATGTGTGTTAAAATTAATTCATTTGAGATTTAAACTAATCATTTCTATTAATAAATTCACGTTAGAATTATTCATGAATTTATATATATTATAACTGCATGGATTGTGCATATATATATTTATAAATGTTTAAATATATATAATTGTTCGAAAGTTTCATTGCGTCGGGAATGTTTATTTTACTTTTAAATAATATGTTAAATTTTTAGTGATTAAAAGCTACATTCTTTCGATAAGCTTTCAGATTTTCTCTTTCCAAAACAATGGTTAAAGTTTTTATTAATTAGAAATAGATAAGTCTTTAAAATGTGAGGACGGTCCTAATTAAAATCATTTTCTGATGTTAAAAATTCATTTTCTAATTAGAAAATGAATTCAAGTTAATGAGTTTGAAAGCCTTATCGAAGGAATGTATCTAAAAACAACTAGTGAATTTTTTGTAAGATTGATTAGAAAAGAAGTGCTAGCCTAAAGGCATGAGATACAGTATAAAGAACCTAGGAAAAGTTTCCAAGCAGCTATTATTCCTCATTAAGAGAAGCCATATATATTTCATTAGAGAAGAAGCCGCCCAGTTAAATTATGAAGTAAAATAGTGTTTCTACCATGGTGGGGGGGGGCTTAACTTCAAGAGTCTGACTACGGTTCCTTAAGTCCCCTGAAAATCTTCAATGTGGCTGCAATATAAAAATTCATATACCAATCGTAAGCTGCCAAAACCTTAGAGAAATCCATCAAAATGCTATTCACATAATTTTCAAAATGCGCGCATACGTTTCATCCAATTGGACTCTGCCCTGTGGAAACTCAGAAGCCAACCATGAAGAAATGGTAATATCTTTCCTTTTGAACCTGGCCAGTTCTGAACTTTAAGTTAAAACATCTTTAAGCTATCTACTGTAAAATTATCTTTTTGTTAATGTTATTTAAAATTATGTAGTAATTCTCTATCTATCTCTAGTCTTTAAATTTAATATCTGTTAACTTTCCTTTCTTACGATGGCGGTTCGTTTATTTAACCCTATTATATATTTGCTAGATGATTATTAATATAATTTTTTTTTTATTATATGCCAATAATAACTTCAACTCGATAATAATTTCCTTCGTTGCATTTGCCGTGTTAAATAATATTATATTTATTTTTATAGTAATTCTTACCCACTAGAACTAATTTGATACAGTTCTATTAATTATCGAGTTGAAGGATTTATACAATTTTTGCTATTTTATTAATGGCTAATAACAACAAATTATTAGCTCAATTTCTAACCTATGCTCCCGGCCACTTTACTGAGTTTATAATATTCATTTATTCACATTAATATATTGTTTCGCAAAAAGGTCGATAAAGGAGTTAAATGAATATATTCTAATTCAAATTTTATACTTTCTAGTAATATTCAGGAAGGGCATAATTAATATAATTTCTAATTGCATTAAATACTTTTTGATTAAAGCACGTTTGACTTTAATTTAACTTGATCAGAATCACGTAGAGCACTCTTTATATAAATTGGGTTTTATTATTTAAATACGATGATTACCAAGTCATCATTTTCCAAACGTTTCTGACGCGAGCCATCTCCTGTTTCATAGGCTTGTCCTCGGTGATATTTCTATTAGTTTAATTATCTAGGAAGAAAGCACTTCCTCCACTTGCTCGTTTTATATTTGGAACACCAAAGGTTCGAGGCTACGGCCCGACCTGGTTTTCCCTGTGTTCTATGGATCCTTCATATAGGGCATCGAAGACTTGTCAAATACAAGCAGCCCTGCTGTTTTCTCAAATCACAGACAAGCCATTATTTTTCAAATTTATTCTTATAGCTCATAAGTCGTCAGTAACGTTTATGTCTCAGTTCCAGTAAAGCCCGCTCTCATGCTCGTAAATCATGATGAATTGATTTTATTAAAGTCAAACAAATTCATGTTTATTTATAATTAAATAAGTTTTCTATTAAATATTAAAGTTATGCCCTAAATATGTATCTTGCTCTTTGTGAATTGATTTGCGAATGTGAAAATAAATCTCACATTCTTTCCTTTAGAATCAGAATAATAATTTCAGTCATAGCCAAATACCTTTATCTACCTTTATTTTCTTGTCGGGGGCATAGACATATATTTATCATATAATATTACGTAATAGTATTGGCATATAATAAGGACTGCCATTCTTGTTGTAAATATAAATTCCGTTTAAAGACTAGAGGTAATCTATATAATCACAATCTAAAAGTTGAACAAAATTATAATTATTAAACATTTTATTAACACATTTGGTTTTTTTTTAACTTTCTTTCTTATTCAAATTATTTTAATATTAATGCTCACTGTCTGTATTGGCAACCCGAACATAAAGATTGTTAGTTATTTTATTATACTTTATTAGAGTTAGATCAGGGGTCTCATTAATCATCATCATCCATTGAGCTAGTTCCTTGGCGCATAGTCATGTACCGTCGATATATGTCATCCATTGATTTGATCTGAGCTCGTGAGTTCGGTTTGAATTCAGTTTGTTCGCCTGAGTTTGAATCCGACTTTGAGTTTGGGTTTGTTGATGTGTTGGCTTCTTTTTGACCGGTACAGTATGGACTGAAATACAATAGAATTTCATAGCTATGTCAATTTCTAAACAATACCGTGCTGGTATCCTTTATCATTTATAGACAAAAATTTCTTTGTCAACCAGACCACTCATTATTAATACACCTGGGTCTCATTTTATGCAGTAGATAGGTTCCACAGAAAACCCACATTAAAAAAAAATCGCACAAAAATAGACTTAACTTACCTTGAAAAATGGGGGATAGGGTCTGTAATTTTCAGAATTCACATAAAAGCAAAGTGACAAGGAAAAATTACTTTAAAATTTGCATTAAAAAAATAAAATAAGGTATGACTAATAAAAAATATCAAATATTTGAAAAAAATTGGTACAAGACAAACTTTTTATTTTTATTAACTACAGTATTTAATTTGACATTTTTTCATACGTATTTTAATCATTATCACTATTTTCAAATGTGCGGTTTGTTTGTAAACTGATAAATCAGATTTGTCGATGTGATGTGATGTAGCTTCTTGAACGAAGTCAAGAATCTCAGTAATTATGCCCAGAGAAACTTCTTAGCCACTTTATTTTCCATTCCTCACTCTAATTTTTACCATATTCTGTTCCATCCCGTTTGTACAACTAGTGCCAATTTTAATCTTGTGCTGTGTTAATGGTTTTCTGTTGACAACTGTTTTTACTACTGAAATTAAATTTTAAAGGTTCACATTTTGTTTCTATATTAAAAAAATGAGAATTGCAATCAAAACAAAAAGATTATACATTATTGTTAAAAATATTTTCAGTTTATGAAATCAATAAAATCTTAGTTATTTATTTTAAAAATCTACATTATTTATTTCTGTTATACCTAACAAAATACATTTTAAAAATTTAAAATTTTTGAATATTTATTGCGATATTTTTATATGTAAGTATAAATCTATTATTATTATTTACTCATTAGTATAAGTAGGTTATTTATTCTAAATATAGCTTCAGGCCATATTCACATTAGCTGCTACTATAATGTTATATTTTTGAAAAAAAGTATTTCAAGTCAAAATAAGTTATTAATAATTTAAATTCTTGATATCTAATATAGTGAAATATGAAAAATATTAAAAAGAAACATGAATCGCATTAAAATAATCCCGCACATAAAACGAGACCCAGGTGTACTCTAAATAGTAAATATTTATTTGTGCGTAAGCCCAGTATCACCCAAATAAGATGTAGATATTATAATAAATACATATCTTCCAGTGACGAGATTAAACAATGTTCATATCAACACAATCATTCTTTTATTTCTGAATCACAGCAGTACTATCTTATAGTAATATATTTATGCCAAAATAACCATAAATATACTCCTCATTGTCCAAGGTAAAATATATAGGCTTGGTATAATCGTCATGTGTAGTGACTTTAATTACTTCTATAGTAAGCTACCATCTATTTTGAAACTAAAGCTCAATCAACTGGCCTTGCTGCCACTTTTTCATTTACTTTCCAAATGCTGTGTTATTTATTGAGAGTCAATGATCTTTCATGAATCTTTTTGTATCCTACTGACTTTATTTGAATAACATAGTGCTTATCAAATGGGATTCCAGGGGTAAAAAATTATCCTGTTATTCCATGATAATAAACCAAATTTCCTAGGAATTGCTCTAATTCTTAAGATTTTTTTTCACTTTTTTAAAAAGATATTGAAAATATTGGCACTTGAAATTTTAGTATATATGTTTGTTCTTTTTTTTTGGTTATAATAATGAATTTCAGTTAAAATTAAAAAATGCAATACATGTGCCACAGAGAAAGAATTTACCATACAAATTCAAATATATTGAATTGTAATCATCTGTTATCTATAAATTATAATTTACAAAATTTTCAGTATAAACCTATTGTTATGAAACTCATTTTCCACTCTGGAATTCTTTTTAATATTTGTAAACAAAAATGTTGCACAATGTTATGAAATTTGACTTAAAGTCAAACTCTGGTAATCCCCTTATTTGTAGTTCTTTTTAGTGAATACATGTACTTCATTTTATTATTATGGTTATTACTGGATAATTTAGTATAATCAAAACATAAGTAAAATAAAGAAGTACAAAGTTCTTTTTTTAGTAAATTATTTCTACCATCTTTAATCAATATCCTAAAGGTTTTCTTGATTGTAATCTTTGTACTTTTGGAATTCTCTTTGTTTATCTGGATTAGTAATCTGCATGACTTTTTTTTAATTATTATTCTTTCTAATTTCAACTTTTATTAAATTATGGATAAATAATTCAAAACAAAAAAAAATCAACTCTCATTGTATGTTAAAAAAAATTAAAATTGCATCTTTTAATAAGATTTTTAAATTTACCTTTTTTTTTTTAACTTTTAAATATCTTAAATGCCAATATATTTGGACCATCTATTTGTAGATGGTACAATATCATCTGTCTTCACAAACAATAATAAAATATGAATTTGAAATTTTATTCTCAATAAATTTAAAAATGTAACTTATGGCTTTAAACCCCACTTTTAGGGTCTAACACGATGGGAATGATTTGCACATTCACCTGTGTCCTATGTAAAACTAACAATAAGAAGCCCAAGTCTAAGCACATACAAGTGTTTCTCATTCTTTTGAGACTTATTGACTCATGATGCTTGGTCCACCCTCCCATTTCTCTGGAAACCTGCTCTTATAAGACTATCAACATTTAAGAAGTCTTACATCATCTACTACATATAAGGACTCTGGGCTATGTTTTTTCCCCTCTTCAGTATCCGCCTATCTGGTCAACACTTGTGACCTAACATCTACATCAGCTGCAATTGTATTTTACTTTCTATAAGTCATATATAAAAAAAATATGTTGATATTTGTATAATCAGGGTTTAAAGTTGTATCTTAGGTATGGCTTGTTTTGAAGCCTCGTGTTGGGAAGCCATTGTAACATTTTTCACATTTTAGTAAGCCTTTTACACTATTAAGTGAAAGTTAATCAAGCTATGGAGAAGAAAAATATCTTGTTCTATTTCCAAAAACAGCTATATTTGCTGATTAATTGGCCTACTAATTATTACAGCCTATACTGCCGGTGGAATCAGCCTTTTATTTATTTTAATATGGTCGCCAGAATTCTACAAGAATTCACTGCTGACCTGTCACATTGCATCCCGTATCATAAATTAAGAAAATTACTTTTTAAAAAAGGTTGATATTTCGATTCTTTGTCATTTTAAAGTTTGTTAATGAAATTTTCCTAGGGCTTAAATAATCACCCTATGGGCAAAGAAAAATGGGTACATTCAAGTCTTACTACTAAAATAAATAACTAAAATTAATAACATACAGATGAAAGTGATCTTGATGGCAAATATTTTATTATACAATTAAAATATTTAATAAATTATTAATTAGAAAGGACATGCACGCTAATCCAGGTAATCACTTTACATAATTAACAGTCCATTCCTTTCGGTTCTCTTTTTAAACAATCCATGGATCAAAAAGGTCTCCCATAAATCTGGAATATCTCTATTAGGATTATATTATAAGCTTTATAAATTACAAATAATTCATTAGTCACAATCAAGGTATGAATAGAGTAGCTTACTGGTAAATTTGTGTATATTCATGGGATACCGAGCTCATTGAAATTTAATTGGTTTCTCCTGCTGGCATCTTCACATTCCTGGTCCATTCCATATCTCTGTTACGAAAGACTGCTCACAAGGCTTCATTTTCATTCTTGCATGATGACTGTTCCGCAAGTGAGTAGTGTTCCTGTGCAGATGCATCTCACTGCAACTGGTCACTCATGGAAACCTCCAACTCTAAAAGACATAACCAGAAGATAAAAGACCTAGATCGAAGTCTTCCTCTTTTTATACCTTGATCCAGTTTTTGAAACGTCTAAGCATGTATGTTATCATGACGCTTTATTTTCTTTTTCTGGTACAAAGTTCTTTTTTTAGTAAATTATTTCCACCATCTTTAATCAATATCCTAAAGGTTTTCTTGATCGTAATCTTTGTAATTTTGGAATTCTTTTTGTTTATCTGGATTAGTAATCTGCATGACCTGTTTTTTATTCTTTCTAATTTCAACTTTTATTAAATTACGGATAAATAATTCGAAACCAAAAAAAATCAACTCTCATTGTACGTTTAAAAAAAAAAAATACACTAACTAAAAAAAAATTTAAATTGCGTCTTTTAATAAGATTTTTAAATTTATTTTTTTTAAATTTTTAAACATCTTAAATGCCAATATATTTTGGACCATTTATTTGTAGATGGTACAATATCATCCATCCCCACAAACAAGAATAAAATATAAATTTGAAAATTTATTCTCAATAAGTTTAAAAATGTAACTTTTTTTTTGTATTAGCGTACTGATATATTTTTGTAGACTCATTCACAAGTGACATATGGCTTTAAAGCCCACTTTTAGGGTCTAACATGGCGGGAATGATTTGCACATTCACCTATGTCCTACATAAAACTAACAATACGAAACTCAAGTTAAGCACATACAAGTGTTGCTCATTTTTTGAGACTTATTGGCTCATGGCGTTTGGTCCGCCCTCTTATTTTTCGGGAAACCTGCTCTTATAAGGCAGCATTTAAGGACAGTCTTATGTCACCTACTGCATATAAGGACTCCGGGCTATGTTTTTTCCCTCTTCAGTATCCACCTACCCAGTCTACACTTGTGACTTAACATCTACATCAGCTGCAATCATGTTTTTCTATAAGTCATATATAAAAAAAATATGTTGATATTTGTATGATCAGGGTTTAAAGTTGTATCTCATGTAGTAGTTTGTTTCAAAGCCTTACGTTGGGAAGCCATTTAACATTTTCACATTTTAGTAAGCCCTCTTTTACACACTATTAAGTGAAAGTTAATCAAGTTATGGAGAAGAAAAATATATTCTATTTCCAAAAACAACTATATTTCCTGATAAACTGGCCTAATTATTATGACCTATGCTGCTGGGGGAATCAGCCTTTTAGTTATTTTAATGTGGGCACCAGAATTCTACAAGAATTCACTGACCCGTCACATTGCATCGCATATCATAAATTAAGAAAATTACTTTTAAAAAAAGTTGATATTTTGATTCTTTGTCATTTTAAAGTTTGTTAATAAAATTTTCCTAGGGCTTAAATAATCACCTTATGGACAAAGGTAATTGATACATTGAAGTCTTACTATTTCACTATAAACTCATCAACACTCGTTTAATACTTTAAGCAAATAATTTTATTTATTATAACAGTTTCGACTGTACTAGCAGTCTTCGTCAGATCTTAAACTTTCCTTCTACCTTCACCTTTCCTCCATCTTTCTTTTTTATTATTTGCTTAAAGTGTTAAAGGAGTGTTGATGAGTTTATAGTCAAATATAAAAAGAAGCAAAATACAGAGGGAGAAAGAAGAAATGAAGTCTTACTACTAAAATAAATAACTAAAATTAATAATGTGCAGATGAAAGAGATCTTAAAGGCAATTATTTTGTACAATTAAAATATTTAATAATAAATTATTATTAATTAAAAAAGACATGCAGCTAATCCAGGTAATCTCTTTACATAATTAACAGTCCATTGCTTTCGGTTCTCTCTTTAAACAATCCACGGATCAAAATGGTCTCCCATAAATCAGGAAGGTCTATCAGGATTATATTATAAGCTCATAAATTACAAATAGTTCATTAGTCACAATCAGAGTATGAATAGAGTAGCTTACTGATAAGTTTGTGTAGATTCGTGGGATCCCGAGCTCATTGAAATTTAATTGACTTCTCCTGCTGGCATTTTCACATTCCTGGTCCTTTCCATAGCTGGAGCTAGAAACTTGTTTGCGATGAACTTTTTGTTATGAAAGACGATGTTCACAAGGTTTCGTTTCCATTCTTGCGTGATGACTATTCCACAAGTGAATAGTGTTCCTGTGCACAATCTCACTGCAACAGGTCACTTTCATGGAAACCTCCAACTCTAAAAACATAACCAGAAGATAAACAAAAGATCTAGATTGAAGTTGTCCCCCTTTTTATACCTCGATCCAGTTTTTGAATCTTCTGTGCATATTATTATCATGACGCTTAGGTTTATAATGTTATACATTTATTTTCTTTATCTGGTAGGTTCTTTTTTAGTAAATTATTTCCATCATCTTTAATCAATATCCTAAAAATTTTCTTAATTGTAATCTTTGTACTTTTGGAATTCTTTTTGTTTATCTGGATTGGTAGTCTGCATGCCCTTTTTTTTATTCTTTCTAATTTCAACTTTTATTAAATTATGGATAAATAATTCAAAACAAAAAAAAATCAACTCTCATTATATGTTTTAAAAAAAAAATTGTACTAACTAAAAAAAATTAAAATTGTGTCTTTTAATAAGATCTTTAAATTTACTTTTTTTTTTTTTTAGCTTTTAAATATCTTAAATGCCAATATATTTGGACCATCTATTTGTAGACAGTACAATATATATATATTAAATTTGTTAAATGCTACAATAATTATATTTTACTATAACCCCCTCCTCCCATTTTTTTTTTCAATACTTTATTTGGTTCGTAATGAAAAAATTTAAAATTTATTGGTCTGTGGCATGTAGTTAGTTAAGAAACGATCTAGATGATTATGTCAACATCTTTAAGAAAAATATGTTAGCACCATTTCATTGATGAAACTGGGAATCATAAAAAGACAATACTATTCATTGCTATATTTAGTCATTATATTTTAAATTTGCAATATATATATATATTTATAATTTATAAGGCAAATTTTAATTATAAAAATTAAGTCATAATCAGGCAATAGACTGCTTCACTAGCATTTGCTGTGACTGCTGTTAGTATTAAAAATTCTGATTTCTGATTCAGAATTTTTGCATATTTAATTAATTGAAATGAAAAAGCAATTTTCTCTAAAGACATGTTATGATGGCATTTATCTAATTGCAGTTATTGTGGTTTAATTTTTTATAGTTATTAATAATTAGAATGTTTCTTATTTTTGTCCTGTGTGGTTTAGTGTATTGGTAAAGTATCATCTAAGCATAAGATCCTTGGATTGTTTCCAGTTTGGCAAAGTCATTCAATTATTTTTCTCTTTCTTGTTTGATTAATTTTATTAATTACAATTCTCTGGAAAATGTTATGGTTTGCCATCATATATGTAAAAAAAAACTGTTACAGTTTGCTATTATTTAAAAGATAATGATAAATCTTGGTCTCAATGTTATTAAGACTATAACACTTATCTCCATGTCAAGATCATATTGTTTTACAAAAAAAAATTTGTTTTTACATTGAAAAAAATCCATATTTATCTGATCAAATGGATTAATCTGGGAATTTTTTTATCTAAGCTAAAACTATGGATAAGCTATCTAAGGTATATTTAAATATCTTGAAAATTTTTCTAAGATTCACTTCACTGCCTTGAATTATATGGAAGATATGTGTTATCCTTATACCTTGAAATTTTTTATCACCTTGGCTTTGCCATGGCAATTTGTTATGTCAATATTTAGTGCTATATTATAAATTTTAATTAGCCATTTACATTATTAAATGCATAAGAGGATTTGATTTGCAATGTAATTTTAACAGGAGAATTAATTTTTGTGTTATAAAAACATTGTGATAAGAAGGTAGTGAACAATGTCACCAAGATATTATTATTGCTTGATTGTATTGGTATAATTTAAAACATTTGAACTTGCCTTCAAAATAACTTAACATTAACATATAATTAGCTGTCACATTTAACTCCTGATATCTTAGTAGCATTAGATTTTCTGTTTGGTCTTTGTAATTTGAGTTCTTTCTCATTTTAGCTTATCAATTAGTGAATGATACTTATTTTTGCTCTTGTGATTTTTCTAAATAAATGCAACCAAATGACTTTTTACCTTAGGAGTTGATAAGTTTGAGCACTGAAAATGATAAGGATGATTGCAATCCATGGATTTAAGATCCAGAGACTGTCTTTCTTACATTACATGAAACCATACAGGGCGTAATTTTCCTAAAAGACTGCAATTTATTTTTACTTTTAATATTTGCAAATTTTATAATATTGCTTATTTACATTCATATCGGCCATTCAAACCAATTGTGCAAACGCTTTGCAAGTGTTAAATAATAAATGAATGCCTTCTGATCAATACAAGATATAGAATTTATGCAAAGCGTTTGCACAATTGGTTTGAATGGCCGATATGAATGTAAATTACAATTATATGCAGACGCTATAAAAATAAATGCTTACTTATATATATGATTAAGTTTCAGTTGGAATGACGTTTAGTAAATTCTAGGAAATTTCATCGCGTCATTCGTTCAGACATTGTATATGGTGATTTAAAAAAGTGACCGTTCTATCGTCACGCCTTCTGTGCAAGTACTTCAGATTTGCTCATATATAAATATTTGAGTCGTAGGAATAAGAGGATCCTTTTTATTCCTGCATAAATTCTATATCTTGTATTGATCAGAAGGCATTCATTTATTATTTAACACTCGCAAAGCGTTTGCACAATTGGTTTGAATGGCCGATATGAATGTAAATTACAATTATATGCAGACGCTATAAAAATAAATGCTTACTTAAATATTGCTTATTGTCTTTTCTAACAGTTTAGAATGAAAGGCTGATCTTTAACTGTATTACAATTATAAGCATAACGCTATATAAAATAAATGCTTATTTAAATCATTTTCATAAATGATTTACAATTTGTATAAATGGTCATGAAATTGATTTGCATTGATCAAATAATACATTAAATTTATGAATCTAGAATCCAGTTCTCTAAATTCTTACTTGGTACTGATATTTATGATCAAATAAACAATTATATATACAGTATTGAGATCATTTTAATCTTCAATATTCTAGGCTGTCAATTCCTATTTAATACCATATTTTCTAATTATTAAAAAAATCCATACTTTACAGTTAATTTAAACACTTACAGTATCTTCTGCATGAAAAAAAAAATACTTTGAACTATTGATTCTGTGCTTAATTAATGATACTTATTTTTTTTTTACAGGACCTACCTCTTTTAAATCTTTTTCTAAATATACCTTTAACCTAGTTAGTAATAGACATTTATGTGAGGACTCACTATAGCTATTATCATCAATTTGTAGTTACTGTTTTGATTTACAATTGATTATTCACTATTATGATCTTTAAAAAAATTTTGGAAACTTTTTTTAAAATAAATAACCTCCATTTTGGTGATCATTTTATAAAATCGATGAATGACATTATAGGATAGTGACTTCATTAAGTGTCATTCAAAAACAAAATAGCCTTATTGTTGCTAAAAATGTTATAATACAATAAAGAATTTATTCATTATATAGTACATAATTTGTTTTGATTTTGATTATAGAAGTAAAATACAATTAATGTATTTTGCTATACTGTGCTTTTATTTATGATACACCCAAAGTATTTTCATTTAGCACAGTAAGTAATCAGAAACCTACTTTGATCATGTATAACAACAAAGTGTATTAATATGAAATTTTAAAATGTGTACATGCTCATAAATGTTATTTTCCTTGCAACAAAAAGTTGTTAATTGTAAAATGTGTATCATAATTATAAATTATTTTAAAGGAAAAAATAATATTGTGCATTATACATTTAATAATCAACTTCAATTTCAAATCCACAATCTTATAATTCGTTTTTGCTATTTAAGATAATGACAACTTAAAAATAATATGGGGGGGGGGGATCATTTAGATCAGCGTTTCCCAACCTTTTTTGGCTCACGTACCACTTGGTAGTACATCACGCTAAATTGTACCACTTCGTAAAAATGATTGTATTTTGTGAAATTTGTTATTGTGAGTGTGTTATTTTATTTGCATTATATATATTATAGGGTGACCATGTATGTATTCACATCTCATAATGAGACAAATTACATTGAAACATGCCTAAACGTCACACCAGATTATAAACTCACTGAAATTATAAACTCACTGTAACATATTTATATGTATGTGTTTGTTCAAAGTTTCATATTTTTTCCCAAAATAATTTATTAAAGATTACATTATTACATTAAAGGTTATTTGGTACATATTTTGTTCAAAGTGTTTTCTCATTCCTTCATTTGGTTTTCCCGAATTTGAGTCTGTTTTCTCTTTTTTGGAGCATCTTGCTATTGGTTGGCCATGGAGAGGATAAATCCAGCATATCCCAAGTCATGGTAAAAATAACCTCAGGGGTTATCAGGCTATCTCTTGTTCTTGTTTTCTTTATATTGTTCAGCATGAAGTTAATAGGATTAAAATTTTGATGATTAAATACTAGCTTACATCTAGTAATCCACAATAGATGATCAAGAATTAATGAGATTCTAATTTCTGGGTATGGTCCTTTTCTGATACATTCTTTCAAATTAAATAATTTAGATTGATTTGCCTTGATCCGACTCATTATTTATCTACTATTTTGTCATATTTTGTTTACTAATAAATGGTTTTAATAAAAGCACAAAATTATAAAAAAACAATTAGTATATTTTCTTATCATAATCAAATATTTTTATAAAATAAATTTAATGAGATCTTTGTGCTTGTTTCGAACAACATAATTTTTTGAAATTTGGTTCTACAGCTGCGTTCAATCTGTTTCGATACTTATTTTTAAAAAAAATATATGAAGAAAAAGCTCTTCCTACTAATTCCGTAGTAAACGGTAATAATAATTTAAGAGCTTTCTCAGAAAGTTGTTCATATTATTTAATGTTTAACCAAAAATTAATTAGATTGTGTCGTTTGAATTCTACTTGTAAAGTTCTGTCACATGATAATTCTATTAAACTTTCTTTATCCTTTATTGATAATGATGTAGCTTTTTATAAATTTTCTGCATAGAAGGGGTTTGAAATCCAATTATCATTTGTGTTTTCGGGTTTTGGAAAATATTCCATAAAAGACAATTTTAATCCTGTTAAATGTGCTATTATATTTTCTTGTATATCTTGAGACAGACTAACCTTATTTTCAAACAAAAAAATATGTAGAGTTTCGAATACTTCCAGTCGATTGTTTTCGATACTTATATATATTACCGTTTCCAAAAATCTAATTTCTTAATCATACTTTCAATTTTATCATTAACATTAAAGATCATTATCGACTGTACATATTAACAACTTTACTGTATAATATTATTAATTAAAATAATTTTTATGAATTATAGGAAAAAACGTTTCTATATTTTTATGATTTAATTTTTTTTTATGTCCGCCATTATTGATTATTTTTCGTGTACCACCAACCAGCAACTTGTGTACCACCAGTGGTACGCGTACCACAGGTTGGGAAACACTGATTTAGATTATTACAACTTAGCAATCACCGTTACATTATTTTTTTTTAAATCAAATTTTAATTTAATTTCATTGCATTTATGTAAAATAAATATAATTCATCAAATTTTTTTTTTAATAAAACTGGTAGTGCTGTCAATTGCAAAAATAAACTTTGATAATACAATATAAAGAGCATCAAAAATACATTTTCAAATGTGCATTTTCAGTTAATTTTTTTTTCTTTATATTTTAAGGAATCATGAATTAGAAAATATTTTTTTACATAAGAAACTAAATGGCAGACCATCAATGAAAATGTTATATTTGTATATATAGTCACTAAAACCTTTTATACAATATACTTACACATAGCCTAGTAATTTTTTAAAAATGAGATGTTTAGTAAAATGTTTATTCACAAATAAACTTTTTTTTTTTCAATTTATATTTTTTTTAATCAAATTTTTATATATTTTAAATTTAAATGAAAGAAATTTTTTCCCTATAGAAACTCATTATTTTTTATGTGAGATTTTTGATTTACAATGCATTGGCACTAACCAGAGTAAAGGTATAATATTATTATCATTTTCTAACTTTATCATTTGCTGTCTGCCAGGCTACATATTTTTCTTTTTCATGATTATAGTCATAAAAAGCAAGTTTTAAAAAGGAGTTAGTTTGTTTTATTTCTATATTGGATATATATGAGCTATTTTGAAAAGAACTGTGTGCTTGATTTATTAAATTATCATAATTATATATTATAACAATTAGATAAATTTCATTAAGTATGTGATTCAGAGCAGGATATCCTTGTAGTTATGAAAAGAAAAGTAAGCTCATTGATTTTTATGCATATAATCAAAAAATGATCACTATAAGAAATGAATTATTGCTAATAATAATCTGTCTCCCATTTTCATAAAAACTTTCTTATATCTAGAATTTTTTAAGTTACATTTTATATAATAAATTAATATTAAAATGCATACACACATTTTTATTAATTAGTTTAGTTAAATTGTATTTAATTATTTACTTTAATTATTTGCATGTATGATGCAGATATGATTGAATATTAACATTTAGTAGTAGTAAAGAAATGAAATTAAATTGGAAAAGATTAATTTGAAAAAAAAAATCATTCTGTTCTATGAGGAATGTGAAAATTATTTTAGGCCAGAGATTATTTGATGAGTAAAGATTTACTTATTTATTAATTTTGCTTTTCAGTGGCACATCATAATATTAAGTCAATATTTTAATCATTATTTAATATATTATGGTTGTATTTTTTATTATATAAAATTTGTCAATTTTATTAACACACTATTATAAAATGTCATTTCATGTGATTTTTATATTTTTGAAAATAAAATTTATTTTTTTATTTTTTGTAGAAATTACTAGCTTTATTTATATACATATATATTTTTACATATGTATTTTTTTTATTTCAGATAAACTGCTCAACAAAAACTCATCAGGAACTAAAGCCTTTTACCTCATGGATTGTGAATACCAAAGATTTTTTTTCTATTTCAAAGAAATTTACTATGCTGCTCACTTTTGATTATGCAAAAATTCATCATCACTTCTGATTGCTTTTAGTTTGGATGCAGTAGTAAAAATTAGAAGTTACTAATCATAATGTCGGGGGCAGCAGAAAAGCAGCTGGCTAGAATGAGGCTTTTATCCTCAGGTGTATTTTTTAAAAAAATAGGAAATTTATATTATTGTTGTAAATGTCCAACTAAAAGCCCCTTTCTTATAGTAATAGAAGAACATTGCTTAGGTCATGGTGCTGCATTATTACATAAGTGCAATGTTTGTGATTATTCTACAGATGAAAGGCAATCACTAATAGAACATTCATCAATACACAATCCTCAAATACCTCAGGCCAGCCCATCAAAAACCAGTGATGTTCCAATATCTCCACAACCAAATTTAAGCAACTTTTTAAATTCAGTTATTGTTCAGCCCTTATCAAATAATATTCCTTCAAATTGCAGAGAAAAAAAATCTGATACTCAAGAAAATACAAATTACAATAAAAGAACTAATGATATTGTCAGCAGTAGTCCTGAAATTAATTCAGAATCTAAATCACAAGAATATTTATTTCAGATATCCCTTTTAACCAATGATTTTCCTAGTGATGCTGAATTTGTCTTTTGTAAAGACGATGGTGCTTATCACTGCTGTAAATGTCCTACCAAAGCATTTAATGTGGGTAGTATAAAATATCATATGGAATGCCATGGTGCAAATTTTCCCCACAAATGTAATTTCTGTGATTTTTCTTGCAATAATCTTCAGAGTTTAGGCATTCATCATGTTTATCACAAACAAAAACCAAAAAAACCTGATTGTCCAACTTTATTCAAGAGTGGAATTGCAAAATCTGGTCATATTTATAAATGCTTACAATGTCCTGCTCTGTTTTGGTCTCCCACATCGGCAAGGCGTCACTCTTTCTGTCATGGAGCTGGGAAAGAATTTCAATGTTCACAGTGCGATTACTCAACAACTCGAAAGAAGAATTATGATAAACATGGGGTTGTTCATAGTGGAGAAGTCAAATTTCCTGTTAAACCTATAAGAAAACCATATAAAAAAAGAAAGCCCCATTTAGATTTTGATGATGAAAATGATGATTCATTATTTGACAAAGGGATATCTTTTAAATGTAGCAAATGTCCTGCAGTAATTTCATATCGTTATCGAATGGAAACTCATTGGGCATGTCATGGATCAGAAAACCGTTTCAGATGCAATTACTGTGATTATGCTGCCAATAAGCAGGATTGCCTTAAAGCTCATCATCTTTTACATGAGAATCCACAACCATTTAATGTATCTTCTAATGTAATTATTTTTGATGATTCTGTTTCTAATCCTTCTTTAGTAAATCGTATTCGATTAGCTCAAAATTCTTTGAGGAAACGCAGCCAACTTCCTGGAGTTAAACAAAAATATCGACAGCAGTTTTTAATAAAGAAGGCTTCGAAGATGGGAATTAATAACGAGTTTATTTCTGGCAATCCTGTTAATGGTCAGCCTACTCCAGACACAAATGCGACTGAGAAACTAAATGCCTCAGAGATATCAACTCTTGAGAGTAATACTGAAA
Organism: Epiperipatus broadwayi; assembly: GCA_028023455.1. Lineage (NCBI taxonomy): Eukaryota > Metazoa > Onychophora > Udeonychophora > Euonychophora > Peripatidae > Epiperipatus > Epiperipatus broadwayi. Next base: position 710,949 of record JAQFVV010012645.1, read on the forward strand.
AATCTGTACAAATTACTGATCCAGGTATCCCAGAAGAAGATTGGGATAAATATTTTTTTAAAATTACTAATACATCCATCAAAGACATTTATCAGTGTAGAAAATGCCCTTCTAGATCAACCAAAAAAATGATGCTTCGTCATATTCTCTGTCATGGTTCTGAAAAGCGGTTTGAATGTCTTCACTGTGATTTCTCAACAGTTACTAGTAAAAATCTTATACAGCATTTTATATGGCATGGAATTCATGTAAGTGAACCTAATGAGGTAAAAGATTTATTGAGGCAGTGTCGTTTAAAAAGCTCATTTTGCAAAAAACTAGAAAAAAAGAGAAAAATTAATAAGATTCCTTTGGAAATGGATAACAGTGATATTTCTACTGAACAGTTGTACAATTCCTTGAATGAAACTATCGATTCTGTAGTAAATTATAAGGAACCAGAATATAAGGAACAAGAAATCTTCTCTGAACAAAAAGCACCACTACCTCCACCAGCATTATTTACTGCATATAAGAGTTCCAATGTTCAAGCAACAATTTTTAAATGTAGCAAATGTCCTACTATAGGTTTTTTGGGGCGTATAAAAAAGCATGTATTATTTCATGGTGCTAATCTTAAATTCCCATGTTCAATTTGTGATTTTTCCTCAAATTATAGTACTAATTTAAAAAAACATATAGAGAAACATCATTCAAAAAATTTATTTTTACAAGAAAAAGGTAGTTATTTGCCTTTAATTTCACCGCCTCAAACAACAAAACCCGATGAAAATAATCATTTTTCTTTCGATGAAGTAAATTCTTGCACTAGTGAACTTGATGATACTTTTTTAGATCTGGAAGGTAAAATATTAGAAAATGAAGAAAAAGAAATAGAACCATATTCTAAGTATTTAAATTCACTTTCTATAAGAGTTAATCCAAAAGCTAAAATAATCAAATCAAAAATTATGGTTCCTTATCATTTAATTAAAGGTAGTAATCATGTTTATCAATGTCATAATTGTCCTCAACAAATTAAAGGAAATTTACGAATAAAACTCCATTCTACTTGTCATGGTTCAGGTGGAAGTTTCTGCTGTCAGTTTTGTGATTATGCTAATAATAATAAAAAATCTTTTGTACAACATTTAAAATCTCATGAGTCTATTCCAAATAATGATTTTAGTATTTCTGATAATAGTTCTCCTTGTAAAACTGTAATGGACTCTAATGTTGATTCAGAAATGGAAGAAATTGATGTTGAAAATGTTGATGATTCCTGTAATTCTAACAGTATTTTTAATTCTGCCAATTTTCTTTTAAATGAGAATATTTATTCAGAGATTCTGTCTAATAAAGTAGATAATATTAATAAACCTCCATATTTTAAAATTAGTGAAAATTTACCTAAAAGTATTCAATATCAGTGTTCAAAATGTCCTATGAGGGGTTCTATATTTAAAATGCAACGGCATGAACGTAGTCATGGTTGTAATCGGAGATATAAATGTAGCATATGTGATTATTCATGTTTAACTATGGTTAAGCTGGATAATCACTATTTATGGCATCAGAAAGCTGGTGAGGCAATTCCACCAAATGAGTATCTTCAAAACGAAGAAGGAAAACTTTGTTCTGCCATTGAATCGACATTTTATAATTTTTCAAAGCGTAAAGGTAAAAAAAGAAATACTAGATTTAAAATACCAAAAGAGTTAAGAAAGACTTTTTATAAAATAGAAGGTATAAATAAATATCGCTGCAATAAATGTCCTGTTGAAACTACATATATTTATCTTATGACTAGACATGTAGCAAACCATGGCAGCAATAAAAAGTTTAAATGTAATTATTGTGATTATTCTATAGATGATGGAAATCAATTTCAAAAACATATAGCTCTTCATCAAAGTAAAGATCTAATATTAGATCAAAATGAAATAATTGATGAAGTTAAAAAAATGCCAGATGACCATGAAAATGAACAAACAGAAGCAGTTTCTCTTAGAAATACTACAGATAACTTTGACTGCATTGAGAATAAGACACCACCAATTAATGATATCAAGCCCGAAGGTGATAGTCGAGATATTGCTACTATCCGTGAAATTAGAACTTCATCAGGAAGATTGTTACATTGTTCCAACTGCCCTGCCAAGTCTGTTCATTGTGGCTGGTTAGCAAGACACATACTATGCCATGGTGCTGGCAGAAAATTTAAGTGCATGTATTGTGATTATTCAACTGACGTGAGTACCAATATACATATTCATCATAAATTACATGAATCTGGCCGTGATAAATCTCGTTCTTCTCATTCTGAAATTACTAATAAAAAAATAGAAAATAAAAAAAATGATTGCAGTTTATCACCAATAACAAGTTCTGAGTCACTACTGCCAGTTAATAATATTAAAAAACCACATACATTATTTGGCTCTAATATTGTATATATGAAAAAAAGAAGTGGCAAAATTAAACAGTTAAAAGTTCCATCTCATTTTCAAGGCATGTTTCAAAAAGTTGAAGGTACAACAAGATATAAATGTCAGAAGTGTCCTTTGGAAACTCCAACTCTTGCAGTTTTACTGAAACATTTAGTTTGTCATGAAGCTGCTCGACGATTTAAATGTTCTTTTTGCACTTATTCTATTCATGACTCCAAACATTTTAAACAGCATCTTTCCTTACATGGTCTAACCTCTCAAGAAATTGATGATCATATAGAAGAAATCTTATCTCAGAGTATAGATGAGAATAAAGAAGAAACTATAATAAAAGATTTCTTAAATGAAAATATGTCAATGGAAGATGATAGTATTTTATTTGGAGAAAATCACTTTGTAGGAGATGGAAATCACACAAAAGATGCTATACATTCAAGCAGTATATTTTTTGAAGAAGCTGAACATGAAAAAACTAAAACTGAAAAAGAAATAATGCAATTAAAAGATAATAATCTAATAGAAGACAATAAAGAAATAACACATTTTAATATGAAAGAAAATCAAGAATCCATAACGCAAGACCAATCTAATAATTTAAAAGAAATAAATATAAAAGATGTAAAAGACCATTTAGATAAAATCAAAAAAGTAAATGAAATGAGTCATCAAGAAATTAATAAGAAATTGATTAATAGACTGCTAGAAACAAATAATTCTTTAGAAACAAATGATTTGTTAACTATAAATAATCACGTAAGTACTGAAAATATATTGCAGAATATAAAATGTTTGGAAAATGCTAAACATTTCCCTGAAGAAAATTTGCCAAGATTAACAAATCCATCTAAAGTATTAAGTCCTGCCAAAATAATAAGTCCTTTTAAAGTAGTAAATCCACTCAATCTTGACACTTCTTTCAAATTAGATAGCTCATTTAAATTACAAAATCCACTCACTCTTGAAAATTTATTGAAAGCAAGCCCATCAAAAACAACATCCCTAAATTCTGCATTTTCTATAAAAGAAAAGACAGAGTCATCAAATAAAAATTGTTTAGAAGAGATCATTTCTGAAGTTGACAGTAGTTTATTAAAAGAGAACGAAATTTCATTAGAAGGAATGGATGATTTTCTGGATGAAAGTGAGGATAATGCTTTCTTGGATGAAACAAGTCTTCCATTTGATAATGTACCTTTAGAAGAAGATGCTACTTGTGATGACAGTGATGTATTGTCTTCAATTAAAACTTTGAAAGAAATTAAAAGAATGTCATTAAGTGAAACAGATGGACTTGAAATATGTGCTCTTGGTTATAAATGCAAAAAATGTCCAGCCGCAAATAAAAATTTTGTAAAAATGAAAGTTCATATTTTCTGTCATGGTGCAAAACGTAGATATTTGTGTAGTTATTGTGATTATTCTATTGATAGTCGAAAGCGAATGATTCAGCACAAATTACTTCATACTAAAGAAATGACAATGATGACCAGAACTGATCAAGATGACTGCTTAGATGAGAATAATTTTACACCTGATGATGATTCTTCTTCTATTGGACTTACACCATCTTCTGAAAAATCTATGGACAAATATGGAGTTTTAGATGAAAATGGAGAATTTAATTCTGACAAAATCATGGCCAGTACTCTAGAAGAAAGCACTGTACAAAGTGTAGCAGCTGGAAACTATAGCAGTTCATTTAGAAATAGATTTAAAAGGCAGTCATATATTAATCATAGAAATAATTTAATTTATTTACAAAATAAAAAATTTCATTGTAAGAAATGTGACTTTTCAACAAATGGTAGAGGTAGCTATTTCTTTCATGTAAGAATGCATAGAAATGAAGAAATGGCATATAATCATTCTCAGGTTGACTTTAAGGATGGCACATCAGATATATCTCTTGATGAAAGCCAGAAACTTGAAGAAGATAATGGTAAAAAGTTCTATGTTATTGATGCTGCCAATCATTTGTATCAGTGTAAATTATGTCCTGCTATAATTCGTGGATCTGGAAGAGTTAAAATTCATACAGATTGTCATGGAGATAATAGACGTTTTAAATGTGAACATTGTGATTATACTACTGCTGCAAGACATAATATGGAAACTCATGTCCAACTTCATAGAAAGAGAGATCATCCTATTGTCTTGTCTCCTAATAAAAGTCCTACCGATGAAGCGGTTGAAATGTGGTCATTATCAAGAGACAGAGTCAGAAGGAAATTGAAAAAAGAAGTTGAATTACCAAATTTGCAAACTAGTTTGACTAATATCCTTAATCAGAAAGGAACTGTGCTATGTCTGGATAAAATTCTTCCTGTAAATAAGATTGAAACTAAAATTAATTTTATTCCAATGTTTCAATCTTTTAACAAATCTTATCAATGCTCAAAATGTCCATATACAATATCTACTTTAGATAAAATGATAAAACATTGTCCTACTCATGAAATATTTAAAAAATTTATCTGTTATCATTGTCCATTTTCTGCTAATGATTTCCAAATTATGAAACGTCATGCAATCACCCATCAAATTCCTAACGACTCGTGTGAGCATGAAAAAGATGATTCTGAAAAGACAGAGCTTCTGGTTACTTCTGAGAATGTATTTCAAAATGTAGATGATCAGAAATATCCAAATTTCTTGAAACATCCAGAACAATTGGAATTAAACACTGCCAATTTTAATAATAATAATAATAATAATAATCAAATGTTATCTCAGAATATAGAACAACAAAATGAAAATGTAAACTGTGATAAAGATGTCACTGCCTTGGACTTTAAAGATAATGATAATCTAACTAAAGATGACATTTCCTCATCGAATGATGCAAAGTTAGTGAACAAAGAAGAAAATCTTACAACTGAAGATAACAAATATCAGAACAGAGAGAATGCTCTAGTTAAAGATGAATTGTCAGTAAAAAGTGTGGATATATCTCCTTTCAAAAAGATTGGACCCTTCTATCAGTGCAGCAAATGTTTGACAAAAATGACACTTCTATTATCTATTCAACAGCATGTAGCATGCCATGGAGTAAAAGCTAGATATCTCTGTGTACATTGTGATTTTTCTGTAGATAACTGGCATTTAATCGAACAACATGCTGGAGTTCACAATAATCAATTAAATGACTTTTTTAAAGGTTGTTTTGGTACAATTAAAAAATGTGAACCAGAGACCTCTACAAGTGACAATTTTTTAAAATATTTGAAAATTGCCAAAGAATTTATGTATCAGTGCGGAGAGTGTTTACAAACTTGTAAAAGTTTACGTGGTATGGACTTTCATATTCTCTTCACTCACACTTTAAATAAAACTGATAAAGTTAATATGTGTAGTTTTTCTCATGACAAGCATAAGGAATCTCAGCTTCATTCAGAGATGACTGGAGATTTACCATCAGATCATATGAATATTGAATCCATTTTAGAAAATACGATATATCCTATCAAAAAATTGCCAGAGTCTACAATATCAAACTGTATTCAAAATACACCATCTCATTTCAACAATATTTATAGAAATGACTTTGAAAACAATCAAATATCAATGGTTCCACATCATGAAAATTGTGTTCCAACTGTACATGAAAAGAAGCAACTTTTGTATCGTTTAATATCAGTTGATATCTATAAGTGTCGAAAATGCCCAGATATTCTTCAGAGTATTGATACAACACTACAACATGCATCTTTACATGGCCAAAAATTCCAACATCAATGTATACATTGTGATTATTCTGTAAATTTTTTCCCTTCATTTCAACAACATATGAAACTTCATTCCACAGTCAAGGCTGAAAAGTGGAAAAGCAAATTTATTGATAAATGTGAAGCTTCAAATAATGATTCACTGCCTGTCAGATCAAGCGAACAAAATTTAAATGATTCTGTAGATATGAGTTCTGTGTACACTGAAAGGAGATTTTATGAATTAAAATCGACTGAAAATTTTGATTTTGAGGATGTAGAAAAAATGGAAAATCCTCCTCCTAATTTTATTATTGTAGATGAATTTGAATTTTTACCACTACAGCAAAATAAATTTGATAATTTATTAAATAGTCAGATGAAAAATCATTATACAAATGGACTAAGACTGTATAATGATAATGTTTTTAGTAATAGTGACTTGGAGGAATCTAAAATGTCATTTGTAAAAATGCCTTCAATAACAGAACTAAATTTTGTCAATTTACAGAATGATAAAAATCATGTTGCGAATGACTCTTGTACTTTAATAGAAGATACAGTTCACATGAGGATTAATGACAATGATGTTGTGGGAAATGATAAAACTAGGAATGATATCTCTGAGTATATGAGTAGCACTGAGTGTAAATTGAGTAGTTGTAAAGAAATTCATCAATTAAATGATATTGAACATGTAAATATATCTTCAGATTTAAAAACTTATGAAATGGAAATTGATGAAGAGTCTAGTAAAGTAGCAAATGAAATTTTAGTTAAAGAACTTTTAGATTCAGAGTTAAATGACTCTGAAAAGACAGTTTCTGAAACAATAGACTCAGATTCAGTCATTTTAGATACGTCCTTATCTTCATCAGGTATAGGAGTTGTGGGATCAACTTACTCATGTTTTCGATGTCCATTTACTTCTTCATCCAAAAACACAATTGTTAGTCATGTTAATGGACATTTGCAACGTTTTCTATACAAATGTGTATATTGTGATTTTAGTACTGATTTATCAAATAATGTAGAAACTCATATTCGGTTACATTTTACTGTGCCAAAACAGTCTGTAGATGCATATGTGGCACTTGAAGACAATGATATTATTCAAGTGAAATCTTTGGAACAATGTGTGCCTGATAATGCTAAAGAAACAAGACATGTTTTTATTTGTTCATATTGTGATCGTGAATTTTTTGAGGAAGATTCTTTTTGCGAGCATGAAGTATTGCATCTCAATGGTTTAACTCCACATCATGTTAGATGAAAATAGATTATTGTCCAAGATTATTACAACATGTATATCATATATTAATATTTTTGTTTGATATTGTATCATTTTTTTAATGATAGTTCCAGTTAATAAACAAATTATACATATTTGTAATTACTCTATGTTTTTAAATACTTTTAAGGAGATAATCTAAGCAATTCATGAAAAAAGAACAAAAATTCATAATCTTTATTATCAGTTTTATTTTTTAAATAACTCATAAAAATAGAAAATATAGACATTAAAATATATGATAGCTGCACACACACTCACAATTTCAGTTTACCAGCTTTTATCAATAATTGACCAATAGATATTTTTATTTATGCTACTATCATGAGCAATTGGTTCATTGGTAAGAGTGGCTAACTCTGGAGCTAAAGTAAGGGATTCTTTCTTGAATGAAAAAAGTAGAGAGAGAGAGAGGGGCGGAAGGCATTTCTTTGATTAAGAAGAACAAAATTGTTTTGCTTAGCTTGCTGCTTTAGGCTCTAATGCGGTTTTTGTCTTCCTGAACAATTAACCAAAAATTGACTATTTTGTTTTCAAATTTTTTCAATTTTATATCCGTTATAATATTTTTAATAAAATATTTTTTTCATTTTTGACTGAAATCCTTAAAAATTAAAATGTGTAAAACATTTTCAAATTGTAGACTAAATATTTAAAACTAATAGCATTTATACTAACACCAACTTTATTGTTTGGGTGGTCTTCACTCTTATAATATGTTCTGCAATGGAAACTTGTTGTTATATTAGACTGATAATACAATATAAATAAAAACTCATAAAATATATATTTTAATCCATTTGCCTGATCTTTCTTTTCTGATTCATTGACCTATAAATTTAATGTAGCAAGAAAGTTAACTTCCAAATTTAAAAGGAACATTTAAAAAGTAGATGGAAGTTTAAGACTCATGAATTACTACAGTATAATAACAATTCCAATGTAGTATGTGTATAAATATTAATAAATGTCTGAAGATCAGAGAAACAAAGTTGAAAAAAATAATAGACTATATTATTCTACTGACTATTATAATTTGTATGATTTAAGTATGAATATTTTTAAAAATGAATTATAAACAACTTTAAATGAAAACAAAATTATGAACTTTTTTTTATCCTATAAATTTTAAATTATTTTGATCAGTTGGTTATTAAGAAATCAATGTCAGAAAATAAGTGAGTATATATTACTGAAACAGGTAACAGCTCTTTTAAAACTGTTATTTATATTAGTTGCACTTTTAGAAAGTTATCAGAATCCTACAATTTACTTAAATTTTTTATTATGCATGTTTATTGTGTTAAGTAATTTATTCATTGTCATTTAACAAAATAGAAAAAAATCACAATACTGTATAAGATTATTTATATTCTTGATGAGTTGTATTTAGTTAAAATATAAAATTTTACATCATACATTGTTTGGTTATAATAGTTCTGATATTGTCTTAAAGTTCTTATTTATATCCATAGATCTATATATTTAAACAGTGGCAGATTTTCATAGAAAGAGAAAAAGCAAATTCCTCAAATCCTGCACCAGGAGGGATAAGGGTACAAATTTTTGAAAATATTATTTAAATTTTGTTTTAAGACTTCAATACTTATATATTATTTAAAAAAATTAAATTTATTGCAATGATATTTTGCATACATAAAATTGTATATATTCCAGTTGCCATACCAACCAATAACATTCATTTTATATATTTAAAACAATAGCAATGATATTTTTTAATTTTAAAATAAATAAAAAATTGTCTAAGAAATACTGTCAATAATTTTATCAATAATGCCTACTGAAAGCAACATAATCCAACTATTGGATTATGATAACATTATTGATAAATTTGTTGTCTCAAAAATTTCCATTATAAAAATATATATATTCAGTAAATCATTTATTAAATATATATATATAATTATATCTTTATAATCTTGTTTTTACATCATTGTATTTTATGTTATTGATATTAAAAATATAAATTAATATTGAAGTGTTGTACTTATTTATTTCGATACATTGTTTCAAAAGATGCTTAAGAAAGGAAAAATATGAAATTAGTTAATAGAAAATAATTGAATTATAAATGTTTGATTATCTTTTTTATTTTTAAATGGGATATCAAATATTATTTCCATCTAGAGCCCCCTAAAGCAAAATCTGCCACTGTATTTAAGTACATGATTTAAATTATTATTTTTATTAAGTTGACAAGCAAAATGCTTGAAAATAAAAATGATAGCAAAAAAAAAATAGCATTAACATTATCTTCTATATACAGTTATTAATATATATATATAACGTCACATATTTATGTGGACAATTTTTATTTTTATGGACAATTGAAATCTTAAACTGGATTCCAAGAGATTGTAAAAGACCCAAAAGGAGACCACATGTGAGATGGATGGATGTAATAAGAAAGTGTGCAGGGGTGATGTGGATAAGAGAAGCTAAAGATCGGAGAAGATAGATTGAACTTGGAGAGACCTTCATCCTGCAGTGGATTGATAATGGTTGATGATGATTTATATGGATTAACAATTTTAGACAAATAACTTTAAACACACTCAATTAAAACACCTCAATTTTAGTTAATGCAAAAATTGAGTATCAAAAGTTTTCATAATCAATTATGAATATCTATTAAGATACAGTGCAAATTGAAATCAAATTAGAAATAAGGCTAATTTCCAGTCAAGAAAATGAGTGTTTTTAAACTATAATTATTCTTCAATTGCAAAAAGTTCAAAATCTTATAAATTCCAATGAGCTATTTAAATCAAAATAAGGATTCTGCATGAAAAATATAGGGGAAAAAAAAATTAAACCAGTCGCCTTGTAAGTCTCCATTTTCAGTTTCCAACTAATATAATTAAAAAGAAAAGAAAGCATGAATGCGAGATTTCTTATAATAGTGATTCTTATAAAAGATGGTATTAAAAAAAAAAATCAATATATTTGAAGTTGATCCTAGTCTAAATTTTCACTGATTATTGTAATATTCCATAACCACCAATGATGATTATTCCACTGTATTGTATTTCAGAAATATTAACGTGACTGTACATAAGCAGCATGATATAGAAGATCATTAACTGCTAAAGACCTTACATTATTGAAATGTTAACTATTATGAAATCCTAAAGAAAATATGATTTATACATCGATGAATGTTTTAATTGGAATACTTACAATATTTATAATTAAAGATTTTTTGAATAAAGATATTTTCAAAAAACAATCACTTGAGGAGAGATTTCTTTTGTTCTGTTCTATAGTAATAGTGTAATTCTACTTTTTGTATTTCATTCCTGATTGGACATATATGCTAAATACTTTCTTGTGTGTAGAGTTTTCTATAAACAGTAATTTTGATTTTCTATGAAATAGTCTTATCGTAAAACATCTGAGAATGCCTTTTTTAAAAAATTCTATAATGAATTTAACTGGAAGAGCATGTACTGATATGTGTTCAGAATTGTGACCATACAATAAATGGATCATTGTCATAGGAAAGCCATACTTCTAGTGAAGATGTAATATTTGCTATAAGATTGTTAGCATCTTTTTGATCTAAATTCAGAGAAGGCCAATCTAAGGTACATGCATCAAATGTACATTATGAGACCAAATATGATATATTGGATCTCTGATTATGTTATGTATGTGTATGTTCAAATACATATATAAATCTGTAAACATAAATAAATGCAAAATGTAAAAATATATAATTATATTAAAAGATTTATTATTAGTAGTAAAAATTAAAATGTACAAAATAGCCAGGTGATGAGAAAGTAAAAAAGTATTAAAATGTAAAAGCAGTTAGAACGATTAACGATCTAAGTAAAATAATTGTAGTTAAAAAAAGATTAATAGTCAAATGAATCAGAGTTCCTGATTCATTCATTGATAACTATGGCAGAGACGTAAAAATAACATGTAAAACGGAAAATTCTCCAATCTAGGATGCAGATAGACAAAGTGAAATAATTATTTTAGCAGCTAGAGCTGAAGATGAATCAATCAGCATTATAAGTGAACTTGGATTTCAGGCTACCAGATAGAAAATAAAAGGAACACTTGCTGTTTGAAGCTCACTGAGTGCAGATAGACTTTTACTCATCAATGTTGATGTCACCGAATGCACAAAGAGCTTATACTGTGGAGAGCTTGCCTTCCAAAGTACCAAAGCAAGCTAGGGACAATATAGGTCATATTGATCTCTATTATAATTTATGTATGCCTTCAGGCCTTCTTATATAATTTGTATATATGCAAATAGTTAAACTTCTATTAATTATTGTTTATTAAATACTCTAAATATTAACTGTTATTAGTTGTGGTTTGTACTTTGGGAGTGCCCTCTTGGATTCATAGATCTGGGGAGCAGTAGTCTCATTCCAGACTTTGCTATTAGCAATCGTTGCAATTGACAGCTAGACATAGCAATTGGCACAGTCATAGTCATGATTCAAAACCCTTAATCAATTAATATTAAACAGTTTAAATTCAGGTAAAGGAACGATTAGGCAATGCAAGTAACAGTCAGAGAGTTTGACATTAGCGAGCCAAGTAGTTGACCCCTGTATGTTCGACATGTGGAAAAAAATACTTATTTTTATGATTGCTTCATTGTTGTGCTTTGCTAGGAAAGGAGTTATTGAGATAGCCAGCAGACTCACTGAACCTCTAACTCCCAAAGAATATTCATACGATCAGAGCAGGTTAAAGATCATTTGTCAATTTACTTTAAATTCCCATTCCTCTAAGCATGTTGCTGGACTGAAATTCCAAGATCGGTACCAAGATAGGGATGAAAGCATAAAAGACTATGACAATGCTCTTTGTAATTTAGCAAAAAATTGCATCAACAATCTTTCCTAGACGAAGCCCTTCTTGAACAATTTCTGACTGGTATGTGTAATGATAGTTTAGGGCAGGGGTCCCCAACCTTTTTGCACTTAAGAGCACATTCTATAATACCGGCCAGGTGGCGAGCACCATTTATTTTTTCAATGTAAATTTATAGTTAGATTTTGTTAATAATACACATAATGTACAAAAAAATATTTATTTAAAAAAAAAAATTTAACATATAATTAACGTTTATATTTTTACGCTGTAATAGTATAGTATGCCCTACAATTTGATTACAATATAATACAATAATTTATAAGAAATTTTAAAAATTAAATTTATTTGTATCAGATAAATACTTTTTTATTTTGTTCGGATAGCGGTGGGCACACGTAAAATGGTCTGCGGGCATAGGATTGGGAACCCCTGGTTTAGGACAACAATTATTGGCTGTTAGTGACTTAAATTATAATAAGGCTATAAAACGTGGGATAGCTTATGTACTCATGCTTGAGCAATCTTGAAAATTTGTCAAATTTAAGTGTAATAGCAAATCACAAATAGATATTTGTAAAACCTTTAAGAAATTGTCTTAGCATAATGATAATATTGTTAACAGTAAAAACCCATTTATATATTTCTGCTGTGGGAAGACAGGCCACAAAGTCAGCAACTGTTTTCATAAAAGACAAATATTTTAATCTTTCTTTGTATAGTTATATTTTAAGTTGTTTGTTTACAAGAAGTGTAAGATCATTACTAATTTAATTTTCTCCTTTTCTTAATCGATCTGTATTACAATAAAATTAACTCCTGTGAAACTAAATGAAGAAGATATGTTATGATTTTGTTGTTTGAAATTCAGCATATTTATTCACAAGATATCATTGCTGGGAGGCACATGGAAATAAATGTGTAAAAAAAAAAATAATGAAACCTAGCAACTAAACTAATAAGTATAAACATTCATATCAGGGTCAGACAAAACAGCATACCTATATTAAAAAAATATCTTGCCGATGATAAAATAATGTTAAAACTAAACCTATGTGTTTAGCCTATATCTAATGGCGATAGACAGTAATAGCGACGTATTGTTAATATCAGTCCATGACTGGGCTACTGTAATCGCTAAGAGTAAAAAAATCCTTGAAATAGAAAAAACAGACCTTAAAGCATTAGATTTAAACAGCAATGTGATGAAAATTAAAGGTGTTGTCAAGGCCCCTGTAAGTAAAATGGATGGAAAAGTGATTTACTCTTGTATATAGTTTATGCTCCAATAAACCCCATAATCAGGCATCAATGGTTTAGAAAACTGGGTATTAAGCTAACATCTGTGAAAAAGGTCAAAATTGAAAAGGATATGCAAGTCAAACTCTTAGCTTGTTTAATGGGGAATCAGGTATTATTAAAATGACCCCAGTATCAATAGATTTAAGCACTGCCGTGCTACTGATAATATGCCAACCACGTAAAGTTCCACTTGTGCAAAAAGAAATAGAAATTAATTATATTGACGGCTTTAAAGAGTCAAGTCCTCAACAGCACAATAGTGGCTGCATGGATAGCCGAAGACAATGGATAGTAAATGCAGATCAACAAAGGATGGCGGAATCAATGTCCTAGTTTTCTCCATAAAGAACTATGAAACACCCGTGAGCAATTGTCTGTATACAAGAGATGTATTCTGAGGAATGATTGGGTGCTAATTCCGGTAAAGGGCATGAATCAAATTCTTAAGTTATCGCATGAGGGTCAATGAGGCATTGTTAGGACAAAAGCATTAGCCCATAGTTATGTCTGGTGACCTAACATTAATAGTGACATTGAAAAAATAAACACGTGCTAAAGCACTGCTGGTTAAGTTTGGACCATAACCTAAAGCCAAAAATCAAGGCAACGGATACACATTGGACCACCGTGGTCCAATTGAGGGTCATTTGTTTTTGGTGATAATTGACAGTCAGTGTGGGCCAAATATAAAATGGTAAGATGATAGCAAATTATTCACAATTTTTACTCATTACGGCTTTCCTGAAATGCTTACATTTCTGATAATGGAATTGGCTTTATATCAAAGTTCGAAGAATGGATTAAATACATACCCCCACCCCCTTACCATCCTCAATCCAACGGACTAGCTGAGAAAGCCATACAGAACTTAAAAGTCATCCATCAACAAACTGGGGAGACTTAAAATGCACAAAGCAGTGCTGACTGCACTCCTCCATGAGCATATGATCCCTAATGCTAAATGTCGGAAATCACCAGCTGTAATGTATTTAGGTAGAAAGTTACACACAAAATTATTGAATATTATGCCAATAGTGGATCAAAATAAACCACTCTGGTGCCTATAAATTTAAACCACAGGAAAAAGTATGGTTAAAGAATAATATGGACAGTTTTGGTCATAGGCTGAAGTTATTGAACACCTCTCCAAACAAGTATTGACTGTTCACATGAAAAATGTGGAAACACTGCAAGCATGTGAATCCGGTGCATAAAGACAGCATAGAGATAATATCCAAGTTATTCAATACAAGGGACACCAACTAGCATTTACTAAGTGATAATGCCAAGACAGAAATAGAGACTATCCACTATGATGAACAGCAACCAAGTTCACAGACAGAAAAACAAATGAAGCAAAGATAAATCCAACCCAACATAATAAAAGGTAAAGAAGAATTCCAAATATATATTAAGTTCTGAGATTAAAAATTAATCTCTGAACTTGGGGAGGCTCAAAAAAAAAAACAATTTCAGTTTATACTCTGAAAAAAAAAAAACTATAACAAAAAGTGATTCAAAGTTTTTTTTTAAAAAAAAAATTAGTGTTCATTTTGCAAATACATATTTGATACTTGTCTAATCGTGAGATGCCTAATCCAAAGCAAGTCAGTAATAATTTTTAATTTTCATTTTGTAATTGGCATTTTAACATTATCAAATTGTACTTTGTTTATTCTTTGTACAAGCCTTGCAGTTTTATTCTTTATAAAAATTATATTGATAAAAAGATAAAAGTCCTGACTTCGTAAAAATGTATCGCTTTTGTCATTAACAAACTTAACTTCAAACTTTAAAGGTCTTGTGAAAACCAAGTCCTATATCTGTTAAAACTTGAAACATTTTCAACAATACATTGTTATATGAAAAAAAAGTTAAATATTATTTATCTACATTAGTACTTTATACAAAAATTGAATAATAGCATATCTGAAGTACACTGATGAAAACTGATGCATAGACTATTCTAAATTATTATTTTTGTTTAGAAATATTTCTAAAAGTTAAAAAAAATTACAAATTAAATCTTCACCATCTTAATAATCATTTGGCTAGTTTCCAACATGGATCAATTCAACTAAATAATTTGAGAAAATAGAAATACAAGAAAAGATAAGTCAAATAAAAAAGAGTTTAAAAAATATAATAAAAACTAACTGTATTCATAGCTTGCTATCTCCATTTCAAAGATAAGATACATTCTATTAGAGTCAATAAACCTCTTTAGGTCTCAATCTGTTCGGTCTACATATACACATCTTATTGAGGGTGTACATGCAAATAAGATGACTGATATTTAGAAAAAAATAAAATTATTGCAAGCAAATCTAAATTGGAAGATTTTAAACATTTTGGAAATTATTAAAGAAAGTTTATATTATTGCAGGATGGTCTCTCCACATTTCATCTGGCTTCCAATTTCTAGGCTCTCTTCACATACACCAGCAAATTTCCTTATTTCAGCTTTCTATTTCACATATGATCTCTTTATAGATCTTTTACAATCTCTTGGGATCCAATTTAAATTTTCAACTGTTCATCAATTATCATCCCTTCTAGCAATGTGTTCAACACAGTTCGACTTCTGTCTTTTAATTCTTTCAATGATATCCAGTAATGCCTGTTCTTTCACTCATATATTTCATTTTTGATGGCTTTTTGTAACTCCAAATATCTTTCCATATTTTATTGAGTAATTTGAAGTCTCCGTATTGCTTTGTTGTTAAGTGTCCAATCCCAACTGACAAAACTCTATTATTAAAAATCTTCCTTTTCAAACAGAAAAGCATATTTCTTTTTAATATTCTTATTTCTACCAAAAGCCCTCCAGCCAAATTTAATTATATGAATAATTTAATCTACTGTGCTGTCATCTGTATTAATAATCTGGCCAAGGTGTTTGCGTTGTTAAATTCTAATTCATAATTATCAATCTTTATTTATTTATTTTGAGAAAATCCACCAAACATTATTTTAGTCTTTTTAACATTTACCATTAGTCTTTTATCTGATAATTCTTGCAACATTTCCTAAAGCTTTGAAGCATTATTTTTAAATTCAATTATATCATCTGCAAAATGTAAATGATTTTCCCATTTATTTTTAATTCCCCCACCCCCTTTTAATCCACAAAATACTTCTTTTAAAACTGTTGAAAAAAGTTTTGGAGATATAGTCACTCTGTGCATACCTTTTTAATGTTAATCTTAATAAAATTGTAACTTAATCATAACTGTATATAACAATATCCTGGGATTATATCTTAATGATTAAATGCATTAATACTGAAGAAATGCTTATGGAATCAAATGCCTTTTTATAATCCACAAATCCAAAACAGAATAGCAACTCAGATTGATTAGACCTTTCTACAATTTCTCTTAATACTTGGATGTAATTCATAGTGCTGCTTGTTCTTTTGTTTGTTTAAAATCTGAAGTTCGTTATAGATGAGTTGTAATTAAATCTTGGCAAAAATGTTGTATAGAACATCATGATAACACTCTTAGGTCTAAAATTTTAAATATCAAAATTACTACAGCATTCATCCAATCATCTGGCATATTAATATCATTTAGACATTTGATAGATAACTTTGCCAACAATTTTTCTATTTATTCACCTGTTTCTTTTAAGATATTAATTATAATTCTATTATTAACAGGAACTTTTTCCTTTTTCATAATTTAATTGCATGTTTCACTTCTTCATTTAAAATACTGGATAATTTAGATGTAGCAATTATAGGGAATACTTTATTTTCTTGTTCTTTATTGCTATATGATTCTTCATAGAACTCCCATCCATTTTATATCATCTCTCTTTTGCAAACATAAATTTACTACCAATTCCAAAATGTTAATTAACACTTTTAAAACATTCTCTTCAATTACTTTCCTTGCTAATTCACAATTATATTTCAACTCTTTTTTTTATAATGTTTTACAAAACTAGATATTCAATTTTTCTTAATAGATCATTTTTATATTTTTTCATATTCTTTATTTTTTTCAGACATTGTTTTATCTCGGTAGAAAGTTTACTGGTAAATTGTGGCTTGCAGTTCTTAATGCTACCTGTATTTTTCTATTGATTTCATTCAAATCTGGGCTATCTTCAAAATCTGTTAATATTTTAAAACAATTTTCAAATTCTAATTTAAATTCACTGGAATGTTTCTAAAAGTTAGGAATATCAACTGTCATACTGTTTTTCTGGATAATTTTTGTCTCTAGTTTTGCATTAACATATATCTTACATTTCACTAATCGGTGATCACTTTCTGTTTTGTATATATTAAGAACATTACAATCTTGAAATATGTATTTTATATTCATTTGGATGCTTCCATGTCCATTTAGCTTTTTTTTTTTCTAAAAAAGAATTTATAGTATATAGTTTTTCTGCAAACTTCACCAGTCTGTGTCCTCACATTTCTATAATTATAACTAAAATTATTTATAGTACTTTCATCTTTCAATTATTTACCAATTCTAGTATTAAAATCTCCCTTTGCAATTTTAAAATGTTGTTTGGTCTGATCAAAAGCCTTTTGTATATCCATATAAAAATCCTCTATTTCTTCACCACAATGCGAGCTTATTGGAGTATTAACTTGAATTATTTGCACTTGGTATCTTCCATTAAGTTGAATAAACAATCTTGTCACTGTCTGATTCACTATCACTCTCCACAATGTTTTTCCACTTTTTATTTATAATGAATCCAACTCCACTTGTGCTTCCAATATTTGTGTCTTTATAATATAGCACATGTTCACTTTTTAAATTAATTGTCACTTCACCATTTCTTTTAACTTCACAAAATCCAATAATGCCCCATTTAATATTAGTTCTTCCATTTCATACAATCTTAATTTGAAAGTGATCTATAGTTGTAAGTACCTAAATAAAAAGTTATCAAATGACAGCCTGGGTTCCCAATCAGGGGATTCTTAGTACTTTCTCTTCAGCCACTAACTGTTGTGGCCTTGGCTTCTGACTTAACAGCCTCATGATTTAGTTTTGTCTGACATGATTATAAATATCTATTTTTTTTTAAAAAAGTTCATTCACATATACTTCAAGAAAACTATAATTGATATTTCAGTTAAGTGCTATCAGGTAACTGAAAATAAAGACTGGTGTTTGCTGATTTTAAACTCGGAAGTAAAAAACTAATAAACTCCACCATACTAGCTGATGCATGTTAGGGAGCAGCCCATCCATGTTTGTATAATAAATAAATAATCGTACAGTAATGAGAGCTGGGAATAACAAGAACATGTGGACATTAGGAATTTGCTCTGTTAAAAGAAGAGGTGTGGACATTAGGAATTTGCTTCTGTTAAAAGAAAAGGTCTCCTTTCAGTTAATGGTAAATTTCTTTCTGCAGCCCTACACCATAGATGTAATCAAATATTTGCTTTACCTGAACACCTGTATTATATCTTGCCTGGTTTTGTTATCGATATTAATTCAATTATGACTTTTCAAACCAAAAATTTTACTAACTACATTTTGCAATGCTTAACTTTTGTGAAAGAGTTACTTGAGTACCAGAAACCTTAAATCCTCAATGACTTCTTATTCAGAATTCTCTTAAGTTAAAATTCTATTAATTAATAACATTTATGATATGAACCTTTCTAAGTGCAAATTGATTTCTAATTATAATTATATATTTATTAAAGATCATTAGGATTATGAAACAAAATTCATAATGGATATATATATATATATACAAATAAAAAAATTCATAATAAAGAGACTATATACTTTATCCTGAAAGATCTATTACTACTCTGAGAGGACTTCAACTTTTACAGAAAAGTTTTTTGTAATAAAATGATTCACTGTGTACCATGAACTAACATACATATAAACTTCAGACGAAAATCATGCAAAATAACATGATCTATAATGTTTCTCATCATTTAACAATAAATATTCATCTGGCCTTATTAATTAAAGATTACCATGATAAAAAATTTAAAGAGCTAATTAGGAAAACTAGGATGTTTATTCATTTCAGAATTGTTAAACCTATGGAGCCAAATTATTGCTTCTTTGCTTCAACAAAATCATTGAAACTGAAAGATTCTAAATTGAAGAACAACTGGAAGCAAAACAATGCAATAAATCATTTTAAACATGTAAAGAAAGAGATTCATTCCTTTTTAGTAATTGAAACTTACGATTATTTTGCAATATTTTGATAAGTTGATTTATCCACCTATTTTCGAATAGAATATGTATATCTCCCACATCAAAAATAGTCTAATCACAAATCTCAATTTGAGACATTCTGAAAACAAATTTACAAATTGATTTCACATTATCAAACAATAATATTAATCTTTCTTGAATGATTTATCATTAATGCTTGTAATATAAAAATATATTAAATATTTGCTATATTTTTCATTATTTGAACATTCTGAAATTTTATAAAGAGCTCCAACTTATGATGATGGGGGAAATCAATTGTATTTATGAAAATCATTTCTTTTTTTGAAAAGCTCAACTTCATTACTTCTTCATTCTATGTTCATATTATTTTACTGTAGAACAGGCAGATTTGTTCAAAGTTTTCTTTTTAATCTACCTATTAATGTTATTCAATATGTAGAGAGAGAGAGAGGGATGCTTATAATATCTTTTCAAACTAGAAAGAAAAAAAGATTTTATCCTAGAAATTAAAATATCTTTCCAGAATATTAGACTTTAGATCTTTGAATGACTTAGAACTTAAAAAGTTTAAATTTACCACAAATATTCAATTTGCTAAAATGTAAATAAAGATTAACAAAAAATTTAACTCATTTCTACTGATCATTAAGTATATCAACAAATAAATGCTTATATTCTAACCACATACTCTTCACCATATAAAAACTTTTAAATAGTTGTAAAAAAAAGATGGGTCAATAAGGCTGTACTTGGATGGCAGGCAATTAAAAAAAATCAGTTTCTAATAAAAATATTCCTCCACCCATCCATGATTTATTTATTTAATTTAAAGATAGCAAGTATTCAAAACTCAATCTCGCATTGAGCTATTAACAGATTGTGCTTCAATGGCAAGATGATTAGAAATACCATATATTTCAATATGGAGGCAATTGTCATTTCCAACAGATGCCATTTGGATGATAAACAATGCAATTGGCCTATTTAAAATGCTTAGATAAAGTATTTTCCCTGAAGTTAAAACCCTAACAAATATGGTGATCACATCAAAGATGTCAATGATAATTTAACTAAGAATTTTTTAAAAAATAATTTAATAATTAAGGTGAAGATCTTTGCCCTAATCTTAAAATTATTTCATATGCCTATCTATTTAAACATCTAGCTTTTTAAGATTGTGTTAACATTTAGTCTATAATAGTACTATTTTCTTTTAATTCCTTATATTGCTGCCTTAAAATTTAATTTATTCTTTTAACATCTTTTTTTTAAATGAATAGATATTTCTCTATTAGATACACGTCATTCTTCGTCTTCCTTATCTGTCAATTTAATATTTTCACAATTTGTTGCTAAATTTAATGTCAATATTATATTTCCAAATTTTTCTACTAAACCTTAAAGTAATATTTATATTCTCAGAATAAAATAATTTATAATGCCATCTATCAATTTAATATTTTCATCAAATTTGTTTCTAAATTTAATATCAATATTGTAATTCCAATTTTTTCAACCTAACCAGTAATATTTATATTCTTATATCTCCTTTACTTTTTTTTTTGCATTTCTTCATATATTCATATATATTACTTTTTTTATAAATCTCATATACACCAATTTATATGCATTCTATGAAAACAGGACATATTTGAGAAAAATAACATAAAAATGATTGATTATACTAATACAAGAAGAGATAGAAAAAGAAAAGGAGCTGTATTAATTAAGAAGATAAAACCAAACCTAAATAGAGATGAGGGGGTAGATATATATATTTTTTATATGTCATAGCATTGTCCGGGAGGTGAACCCACAATCATCTACAACCAACTACTTGCTTGCAAGGTAGCTGCGATGACCTCTCGGCTAACAATGCTTGACGTAGAGACATTTTGATAGAAATAGTAATAATAGAAATATATATAAAGTTTTTTTTAAATAAAAATTTTAAAGAATAGGATAATAAGTTAAAGAAATTGATAATAGAGGGAGTTACATTAAATGAATATATATAAAAGAAAGAGCAGAATTTCAGATAAGCAAACAATGATTTTTCTTTAGTCTGAGAGCATTAATATTTATTAATATTAATTATTATTGTGTGTGAAAGTGTAATTAGTGGTTAAGAGTATTTTAAAGATTGAAAATTGTGTTTTTTATTTGTTTTAAAGTTTTTTCAGTTTGTTATTTATATATATAGAAATTTTTTTAAAAAAGTTATTATTTATTTTTTGTTTTGTTTTATTATTTATATATTGTTATTTTACATATAGAATTATTATTATTTTTTTATTTTTAAAAAAGTTATTTTGTTGATTAGTTTTTTGTAAATTTGTTATTAAAAGATTTATTTTTAAGAAAATATAATGTTCGAAAAACATAGAATAAAGAAAATGGATTGTATTTGTGTTTCAAAATGTTTATATAATCGGGAAAAGGAAATTAAGCGTGCTGTTGTAGAATGTATTATATGTGATGAGGTATATCACTTGAAATGTTTAAATAAGACTAGGAAGGATGTAAAAGGTTTATGGTTATGCAGCCAGTGTATTAATATGATAAAAGAGGTGAGAAAGTGTTTTCAAAGTGTAGATAGTCAAAGGATAGTGAGTGGAGAAAGTAATAGTGTAATGGAGATGATTAGTCAAAGAATAAATAAGAGGAAGAACTGAAGGATGTAGAAGTAAAATTAAAATCATTAGAGATAAAATGTGAGGAGATAAAGGAATTATTGAGTAGGAATGATAAGGAAGAAATAGATAAGGAGGACCAGAAGGTATTAGAAAATGTTATGGATGGAGCAGAAAAAGTAGATTATGAAACAGTATTGATAGGAGATTCACTAATTAGAGAATGTGGAGATATAATTGCAAGGGAAAATAGAAGTAGGTATGTAAGAGTATGTTTGCCTGGAGCTAGAATTAGGGATGTAGCAGATAAAGTTAAAAAGCAAGGTAGTAGAGATGTATATGTTATGGTGGGGACTAATAATTTATTAGAATCATCAGAGAGAATAATGGATGAGTATGTAGATTTGATTAGGAATTTGATTATGATTAAAGGAAGAGTAGGAATAGTTGGATTATTACCAAGGTTTGACAAGAGTTATTTGTTAGATAGGGCATGTCCTATAAATGAGAGATTGAAAAAATTGTGTGAGAGAAATAATGTTATGTTTGAGGATGTGTGGGATTGTTTTATTGGAAAGAGAGAGTTATATAGTAAAGATGGGTTGCATTTAGGAAAACAAGGAAGTGAAGTTTTAGGGTGTTTGATTTATAAAGAATTTTTTTCGGGAAACTTATAAAGGGGGGTGGGTTTTTAAATTGTAATATTATTAAAAAGAATGGATGGAATATAAGAAGTAAGCAAAAGGAATTTGATTTTGATATAAACATAGATATGGAGAGGGAATGGGTTTGTAAAATTAATGGTAAGAAAGTAATTTATAAATATAATGAGGAAGAAAGAATTAAAAGAATTTATAAAAGAGTAGTTAGGAAAGAAGAAATTGTTAAAATTGGGTTTTTGAATATGCAAGGTGATAGGAAACCAGAAAAGTGGATGGAATTAAATAAAACAATTGAAAATGAAGAGCTTGAGGTATTAGCAGTAGTGGAAACACATTTAAGAGAAGAAGAAGAACCTATTTTGGAACAGTTGGTATGGCAGGGTATAAATAGAAAAGAAAAAGAAAAAAGGGGTGGTGGTATAGGTGTTATATCAAAAAAATATTTAAATATTGTTAAATGTCAAGAACACTTGTGGTTTGAAATAAGGTTGGGTAGACAAGAATGGATGGTGGCTATAGTTTATATAGCTACTGGAGATAGTCAAATTATATTGGAGTGGAATAGTAACATATACGAATGTTTAGTTAAGGATATACAAAGTTTTAAAGAAAAGGGGAAGAGAATAATGGTTATAGGGGATATGAATGGACATATTGAAGAAATTGATGATGTAGATAATAAAAATGGACAGCTTTTGAAGAATTTTTGTCAGAAAGTGAATTCGAGTATTGGAAATTTATTAAATATTTATGAGGGACAATATAGATGATCCAGAAATAATATATTTCACACAATAGATTATGTATTGGTAGAGAAAGAGGGAATAAATAAAATACAGAAAATTAAGGTATTTGATAATGAAGAAAAAGTATGCACTAGTGATCATAATTTCATTGTAATTGAAATGGTTAGTAATGTGATGGAGAATAGAAATAAAAGTAGAAATAATAGTGAAAGATGTGGATGGAGAATGAATGATAAGAATAAGTTGGAAGAGTATAAAATACAGGTTGAAGAAATAATGGAAGTGTGGGTTGGGGATGAGTATAAGGATTGGTGTAAGGAAGTAGAAAAAGTTGTCAATAGGGTTTTAGGTGAGAATATTGAAAAGAATAAAAATAATAAAAAAATTAAAATTAGTAAAAGTGTAAAAAAAAAAGGAAAGAAGCATGTAGAGAATATAAGTGTGCTATTAAGAATAAGGAAAGTGAAAAAGATATTAATGCTAAATGGGAAAAGTACTTAGAAAAGAAGAAGTTGGCTAAAATAGATATTTATAGAGAGAGAATGAAATTGAATAGTAAATTGTTAGAGGATATTAATAAAAGTGGAAGAGATGGTAGTAAAAAAATTTGGAATTATATTAAAAGGAGAAATTTAGGGGAGAGAGAGTTAGTATTACTAGATGATGAGGGAACCGAGTGTAGTTCTAGAGAAGATTTAGAGAGAATCTAAAATAGTTATGTAATGAATATAGAAAAGATGTTAGATGTGAATGATAGAATGTTAGAAAATATGAAAGAATATAGTAATGGGAATATTAGCTTTTCAGAAAATGAACTAAATGAGGTAGAGAAGAAATTGAAAAGTGGGAAGGCAAGAGGTTTAGATGGATGGGCAGCAGAGATGGTAATGAATTTAAAATATAGGGCAAAAGTAAAGTTATTATCCTGTTTTAATAAAATGGCACAGAATAGAGTTTTCCCAAGTAGTTTGAGTAATACAAGAGTAAGGTTATTATTTAAAGGAAAGGGTAAGGATAATAGAAAGTTGAATAATTATAGACCGATAGCGGTAACATCAGTTTTATATAAAGTTTTCTCATATATGGTGGCTAGTAAAGTTGTAAAATGGATGGAAGGGAATAATGTAGTGGGGGAAATGCAAGGAGGTTTTAGATTAGATAGGCGTATAGGAGATAGTTTATTTGTAGTTACACAACTTATGGATATGGATAGGAATGCAGGTAAACAGTTATATATGAGTTTTATAGATATAGAGAAGGCATATGATAGAGTAAATAGAAATAGATTATGGATAAGTTTAGCAAATTTGGGAATGGATGAAGCTTTAATAGATATTATTAAGAAATTATATGAAAATAATTATTATATATATCAATTAAAGAATATAGAATCAATTAAAGTTAAAAATGGTGTGGGAGTAAGGCAAGGATGCCCTATGTCACCTATTTTGTTTGTGTTGTATTTGAGTGAAATAGAAAGAGCAATAGAAAGATTAGGAAGAGGGATAGAAATACCGTTAATAAGTAGTAAGGGAGTATATATTTTATCAGGTCTTTTTTTTGCGGATGATATATTTTTGTGTGCAGAAAAAAAAGAAGATATGGAAGTTATGTTGAGGACATGTTCAAGGGTGGGTAAAGAGATGGGAATTAAATTTAGTGAAGAAAAATCAAATATAATGATGGTTAATACTGAGGAAAGAGAAGATGTAGAATTTTTATTGGGAGATATTAAGTTAAGTGTGGTGAATAGATATAGTTATTTGGGAATTATTTTAAGTAATCAGAAAAATTATTTGGATGAATGGGAGAAAAAATTGATAAATGAAGCAAAGAAAAGAAAGGGATTGATAAAGAAATTAACAGTATTTTCGTATAATAAATATGATGTAGCTAGAATTATATGGAAAGGAGTTGCAGTAGCAGGGTTAACATATGGTAATGATGCATTATATGTTAGTAAAAAGATATTAGATTATTTAGAAAAATCTCAAAGGGAAGTAGGAAGACATGCATTGGATGCAGAAGTATGAACAGTAAGGGAGGCAATTCAAGGAGAAATGGGATGGTCAAGTTTTCATATGAGAGATGCAAAAAGTAAAATGAAAATGTTTGGTAGATTGCAGTTTATGGATAATAAAAGAATAGCTAAAATAGTATTTAATTGGGTTATGAGTAAAGGGCAGGTAACAAGATGGGTGAGAAAGGTAATGTGGTATGCAAAAGATTTGGATAAAGAATTTATATCAGTATATTTGTACAAAAGATGGGATGATTGTGTTAAGAGGATTATTGAGTGTTATAGTAGTAAGGAATGGGATAAAAGAATAAATTTATTAATAAAGACTAGGGAGTTAGAGAGATGGAGAAATAGTATGGAGAGTAAAAAGAGTTTAAATATATATAGAAATAAACAGAATATTAGGTGTGAGTTAATATATGATAATAGTAAGGAAAGTAGTTTATTGTTTAAGGCTCGAACGGGATTTTTAGCTACAAAAGAATATACATGTAAATGGAAAAATATGGGTGATTTATTTTGTAAATTATGTAAGGAAGGAATTGAAAATATTAGGCATTTGTTAATTGAATGTAAATGTTTGAAAACAGAAAGGGTACATATAATGAAGTTGTGGAAAAATAAATATGAAAAGAGTGATTATACAGAAAGTGAATTATTGGTTTTTATGCTGGGTTTGGGAAAAGATAAGGGGGATTTAGATATAAAGGTTATAGAGTTGACAAAAATTATGTTGTGGAAATGGGATAGAGCAGATTATGGGTAAATTTAGAATGGGGAATGTAAAATAAAGTGGCTAACAGGTTTATCTGGGCATAATTGCTGAGATATTCTTGACTTCGTTTAAGGAGAAGCCATAATACATCACATCACAAAAAAGAGACTAAAGAATTTTAAAAAAGAGTCATTTATAAATATAAAAAGTAAGAAGATTATAAAAACATAAGTAAATTAAAAAAGAATAATAAAGATAGGAATAAGAATATATAGAAATTATTAATAGATAGAAGAAGAAATAAAAATGAAGTAGAAATAATAAAAGAAATAGTTAGAAAATAAGAGAAGTAAAGGTATAGAGTTAAAAATAAAATATGAATAATAATGTAAAATATGTTATTTTTATATGCATATAAAAATGGTTATATGTTTAAATGTTGTAGCTCTGATGAAAATTGCAGGTCAGTCAAAATTGTTAGAAGAATAAAGGAGGAATTATATAAAAAATTGCATTAAAATGTATATGAGATTTATAAAAAAGTAATATTTATATTCTTTGAATAAAATAATTTATGTCATCTAGTGAATTTATTTAAATGCAAAAAAAAATATTTAACATGAATTGCAAAACAATATCCTGAGAAAAATTATCATTTAATATACTATTGCAGTATTCAAAGTCAAACAAGGAATTTATGTGTGCGTGTGCAACAATAAATATATAATAATTGTGTAGACTAAAAATAATAACTTTGTGCAATAATTATGTATAATGATAGTGTGAAATAATTATATATATATAATGATTATATGAGTAACTAACAATAAATATGTAGCAATATTGTTAGGTCATAGAGTTGCATAGCTGGCCTTAGAGAACTGCAAAAAATGTCATATATGGTGAGGTCTCGAGTGGTATATAAACTCTCAGAACCTGATCTATATGTTCTGGTATTGATGTTAGTCAGAGACTCCTACCTTTGTAATTCCAAAAGCAGGACTAGGGTTTATTATGTATGAGTCACCCCGACCTTTTATTATTTTAATGCGCCTTAAATAGGCTATGTACATTTATAAATATGTTCAAACGTTATTTAAATTAAACTATTAGCTTACCACCTCAATTCTGCCTTGTCAATTGTTTACTTGTTGCTCATAGGACACAGCAACTAGATAAGAAAAAAAATTTTTTTAAGTTTATGCGTGATAATTAAACTATCATTTAAAGTGATGTTAATTTTTTACATGGATTTTAAAGAAGTAAAAAGCTTATTAAAAATTTATAATATACTGTAGTTCTATATATTATATTGAGAAACTAATAAATCGTATTAAGATGATGAAGTCACAAGCAAATTATCAACATTATTAATTGACGTAATTCCATGGACAGTGAACTTAATACATGCATGTATTTAAGTAAATATATACAATTTGATTTACTATACTGTACACTTTTTTTTAACGAACATACAACTGTAAGGAAAAGAAGTCTAAAATATAAAATTAAAAAATAATAAAAGTATTTACCGAAAACCGAAATATTATTCACATTTGAAAGCTGTGTATGAAAATTAACCTACTTAAAATCCGTACATTTTCTTCACTATTATATTGAAGTATAATTTCACATTAAATAAAATAATAAAAACTTAATAAATCGAAATTAAAAAGTTGGAAAATTCAATTTAATCAGAAGATGACTCAGAGGTAAAGAAGCAGACGAAAGGAAGTTAAACGAAATCTAATACGTCATTAAAAACGCGCGGTTGCCATACTTTTATTTTAATGAATTAATAAAATAATAATAATGATAGACAAAAAAAAAATCGAATAACAATTTAAAGTATTTAAATATATATAAAATAAAGTGATTATTGGACCCATGAAAAGAAAAAGTATATACCACTCACTGTATAGTTTAAAAGTTTTGAAATTTCTATTCCGTTAGTTTGACTAACTAATTTTTTTCTAGAAATAAATCAAAGAGGCGAAATGTTAATATGACCACATTCATTTTCAGAAAATAATTATTGAACTAAATATTTATACAAAAATATTAAAATCTTTAACGTACATACATAAACACACACGCGCGAAAAAATTATAATCCACAAAATGTGACTTTGACAAATTACATTTACTTTCCACAAAGAAGTAACGATCTAAATTTTTTCCAGCCATTATCAATCTACTGCAGAATGAAGATCTTTCCTAGTTTAAATTAATTTCTTTGGTCCCTAGCCTCTATTTTCCATAACATGCCAGAAGATTTTCTTAGCTCAACCATCCATCTCGTATATAATCCCTTTTCAGATCTTTTACAGTCATTTAGGATTCAACTTCAATCGTCCTTCTATTATCATCTCTTCTAGCAATATGTCTACCCTATCTTCTTTCAATGATGTTAGTGATATTTGCTTGTATTCTCATCCATCTGCGTTATTTCATCTTCACTCTCTTCTTGTTTCTGCTATCATATATTTCTTCATATTTCAATGAATGTTCTGAACTCTCTGAATTGCTCTTCTATTAAGAGTGCACGTCTTAAATCCATAAATAAAAATTGCCAAAACACATCTATAAAAAGTCTTCCTTTTCAAACACATACATATATTTTCTTTTAATATTAAGTTATTTCTACCAAAATCATTCAATCCAAGTTTAATTATATGATTGATTTTATCTGCTACGTTACCATCTGTAGTTTTAATCTAAGATGTTTGCAGTTAAGTTCTAAGTCATGATTATCAATCTTTGTTTTTTTTTCTTTTGAGAAAATCCATCTAACAATACTTTAGTTTTAGTATCATTTAACTATTGCAATATTGTTTGAAGTCCTGAAGCATTATTTGCAAAAACGAGCTATCACCTGAAAAATAATTTAAATAATCTCCATTTACTTTCAATCCCTTGGCCTCCCATTTTAATTCACCAAATACTTCAAGTAAAATGGCTATAAAAAGTTTTGAAGACATGGAATCATTCTATCCCACACCCTTCTCAACTTTAATTTTTTTAATATCATCATGTAATCTATCCAGTGGTGTTATATTTTGATAAATATTCTTTAGAATATAATGATGTCCTGGCTCTATATATTGATAAACCAAATGCTTCATCACCATAAAATGCTTATAGAATCAAGTGTCTCTTCATAATCTATTAATCCACTTCATAATGGGAATTTATATTCAGTGATCTTTTCTATAATTTGTCTCAATCCTTGAATGTGAGCCAATGTTTTAAAACCATTTTTACATGCTTGTTTTTCTTTCTTTCTTTTTTTTTTTTTTTGGTTGGTCAAAAAAGTTATTGTATGTGAGTTGCGATTATTTTGGTAAAACTTCTTAATAAATCTGATAGAAAACTTATAAGACTATAATTTCTATTGTTTTCTTTATTACTACTGCATTCTTCCAATCATCTGGTATATGTTTATCATTTGGACATTTTATATATAACTTTGCCATCAATTTTTTTTATTTCTTTACTTGCTTCTTTTAAGATATCAACTAGAATGGTATTGTTTCCTGGAGCTTTTCTTTTTACATAAATTTAATTGCATTTATCGCTTCTTTATATACAATACTAGATAATTCACATGTAATAATGCGAAACACAATGTATGAGTAAGAGAACAAACAGATGTTACTGACCTCATTGAAAAAATTAAAAGATTGAAGTGGAGTTGGAATGGACATATTGCTAGAAGAGATGATAATAGATGGACAATTGAAATCTTAAACTAGATTTCAAGAGATTGTAAAAGACCCAGAAAAAGACCACATGTTAGATGGATGGATGAAATAAGAAAGTGCAGGGGTGATGTGGAGAAGAGAAGATGGATTGAACTTGGAGAGACCATCTTGCAGTGGATTTATAATGGTTGATGATGATGATGAATGGCAGGGAATATTTTGTTCTCTTGTTTTTTATTATTATATACCAGCATATATATACCTGGTCTGTGGAAAGGCCAACATTTTTGTGATAGTTTTTTTTAATTGGTTGCTTTAACAAATTTCAATCATGCATGGCATTCCATAAACTATGGAATATCAAACTACACAACTTCAATTATATACCATCTCAAAACAATATAAATATGGCACTGTAGGAGCTATTTTCTTTTTTTGTCTCATTTGAAACATGAATTTATGTACTGTAATAACATTTTCTTCATGATGTAAACACTATACCTATTCAGTTCTGGATTGTAGTAAAAGTATACACACTGATTTTTTTCAGAGTGTTTTTTCCTTCAAAAAGTTTTATTCCAATACCATATTTTTTTAGAATCCAGAAATATACCTGGCCTATGGAAAGACCATCGTTTTTGTAAAAGTTTTTTTTTAATCTATTGTTCTTTGCATCTTTGTAAAAAAATTATGGTTTATTAATGGCAGAACAAATTTTTTTTTTCTTGACAAATGTGCCTTCTATCAAAGAAATGTTTAACATGAATATCACTGACAGTGTTACGTATAAATATTTAGGGATTTTATATAGAAGATAATTTTTTATAGAACTCTTCTACATATTTCACAATATCTGTTCTTTTCTTGTAATAGTTAATATTTTTTCTTTTTATAATAACTTTCCTTCCAATCCCAAAATATTTTACACTTTTGAGACTTTTATTCTCTTGTATAGTTTCCTTTGCCGATTCACAATTTTATTTTCTTACATTGTTATTAGCTTCTTTTTTTTGCACCATTTTATAAAAATTTAAATATTCATTTTTTCTTAAAGAATAAGTTAAAAAAAAATCATATTCCTTTTTTGTTTATCTGTGATCTCAGTAGAAAATATACTGGTAAATTGCTTTTTTTGTACCAGCTACCTTGGTTTTGGTTCTTAATAGTATATCAATAATCTCCTTATTGATTCTATTCAAATATGAACCATCTTCAAAATTTGTTAATATTTTTTAAACAATTTACAAATCCTAATTTAAATTCATTGGAATGTTTCTGAAGATTAGAAATATCACTTGTTAATACTATTTTATATATCTCTCGAGTTTTGCATTAACACATATCTTATATCTTGCTAATTGATGATTATTTTCTTTTAAATCTAATAAAAATGTTATATTGTTGAATTAAATATTTGTTGTTAGTCAAAATATAATCCAATTCTGTACCTTCATTTGGCTGCTTTCATGTTCATTTGACATTTTTCTCAAAGAAATAATTCATAATATACCATTTCTCTTTTCTACAATCTCCACAAATCTGAGTCCTCCCTCATCTCATCACAATCAAATTTATGTCTAATAATTTCATCTTTCAATTGTTTACAACTTCTAGCATTAAAGTATCTAATGATAATTTTAACATGCTGTTTGGTTTGATCAAAAGCATTTTGCACATCCATGTAAAAATCCTCTACTTCATCCCAATAAAAGTTTTTTGAAGCATAAACCTGAATTAATTGCATTTGGTATCTTCCATTACTTTGAAAAACTAATTTCACCATGCTATCTGATATATCATTGTTTTTGATAATGTTATTTTTACACTTTTTATTTATAATGAATTCCACTCCCCTTGTATTTCCAATAATTGTGTCTTGATGGCATATTTTTATGGGTAAAATAATAATGTAAATGCATTTGGGTTTGCTATACATGCACAGACATTAACAAACTAAAAGTTATATATAGAGTTCACAATATAACATTTGTAAATACAAGCTTACTAAATTAGGTCATGTGACATCTGACTTGATTTTTTTTTTTTTGTGATTTTATTTTCAAACAAAGTTATATTCTATATTAAATTATATACCAATTAATACATGTATTAAGTAACTTGAATATATAATAATTAGAGTTCAAGATATAAGGAAGAAAAAATATACTTTAAAATTATAATTAAAGTTATTAAAATGCAACAATTGAAATTAAGAAATAAACTGACTAATAAATGTAATCAGTTATTTTTAATTAAGCAAGATAAAATTAGCAATAAATATACTCTTGAAAAATTAAAATAACTCCAGAGAACAAAATAGTAAACCATCGATGAGTCCATGAGAGCTCAACATGTTAGGCACTTGAGCCCTAGAATGATTTGCTGTATAATCTGCTAACCTCATATATTATGAATCAGAATTCATACAAAGTAATAAAAAAATGCTGATACATTAACTTATGTGTCTGATGTGACAACAAAAAAGTCATAAAAATAGAAATAATTTATGTTGATAATTAGATGTGAAACTTGATCATCAATAAAACCATAGCACCCTGGTCTAAAGCCAAATCTGGTTCAGATGTTTATAAATTAGTTGAAGGATGGTTTGGAATGTGAAAGAACAACTATCAAAAAACAAGGATAGTATTCTAATCATCAATAAAGGAATGATCCTACCTCAGAGATGCCATAAGATTTTATAAAAATAGCAAAGTCATCCTGGCATAGTAAGAATTAAAGCATTATCATGTTCGTATGTGTGGTGGGATGAAATTGAGGAATTAAAACTTATATATGGAAATATAATTCATACCAATCCACAATAAACGAATCACTTGAGATATAGTCAAAAACGAAACAATGGAGTTGTATACACACAGATCATTTACAGCCGTAACTTTTTGAATTCAGTTTCAGTTCAAAGTGTCTGATTATAGAACCATAAAAACACTATTTCAACTGATATTATTTGGAATTTAAAGGAAATCTTTGGCATTAAAGACTACCATAAACTCTAATATAAAACAGCAGTTAAATATTTACTTCTAAATTTAAAGCTTTCAAGGTCAATGGGAATCAAAAAAGACCAAATACTGGCTCTCTCATTCATATACAATTGTTAAGAAAGCTGTTTACCAGTAGAAACAGACACTAAATAGTTTCACTAGAATATTACTTTATTCATGATTATATGTAAATTACCCACAAAGATATTTATAAGCTGAAATTGTGATGTTAGTGGTCAGAAAAAGATACAAGAAGCTAGGAAGGGGAAAAACATATACACGATCAGAAGATGAGTCTAGGTTATGAGATAGTTTTTATAAGTTATGAATAAAAGGCAAAATCACTAAAGTAATCTGGAATCAGATAGTGGTCATACAAACACCAACAGAAATATTTTTTGCCATTATGTTAATCTTATTGACTAAAACCAGATGGATGTAAATGCCACTTAAAGTGAAAGAATGCCAGCATGTGCCTAGAGAAGAGATTGTACTAGATGAAAAAAAGATTTCTAAATTACAAAATTGGAAGATATGACTACCAATATGGATAGTCTCGAAATAGAAATGTTTACTGAGGAGCAAAAAAGTTCCAAATATACAAACAAACTGTGCACAATGATTGCTTATGTATTTAATTAAAATATCACATGGAATTCTGGAGAAACAAAGTTCTCTGGGAAAAGAGATTATGTGATCAATCGTGTAACCATTTGGGTTAACTATATTACACATGTTTAACCACTAAAAATTGTACACATTAACCTTATATATAAACTAACATGTATTAATAATTGGGATTAGCAAATATTGCAAAGAAAAAGTGAAATTTAAAAACATGATTAAACAAAATAATTAGTGATTTTTAATAAAACAAGCTTAAATTAGCATATAAAGAGGGACTGAGATAATTCTAGAGAATGAGATGATGAACCATTGAAAAGAAGTTTAAACTACAAGTCTAATTTAGATCAATAACAAACAATAAATATGTCAAAAATGATCTCAAAACTCAGTGACATTTCAGCCAAAGGTTATCATTGGAATTTAAGGATATTCAAACATTTTCTTGGTCTGAGTTATTGTTTTGTAAGTCTTCAGATAGAAACTCTAAGAATAATTTTAAAAGTATGATGTAACTGAAATATGTGTTAAATTTATATTTACCTAATTATTGATATATAATACTATTGATTAAATATTTTGCTCGAGTATTCTTTTTATTGATTATGCTTTTATTTGGATTCTATGATAAGACCACAGTTAAATTTTGCTTGAGGAGTCCAGACATAGCCATCCACATACATTTTCTAGAGCATCTGTAATCTGAGATGTATTATTCAGTATATGAGCTGAATATTAATGGCCAATTGATCAAAGTAAACTTATTTGTATACTTGAAAATAATTTACTTAAAATAGAAATAAAATCCATAACAATAGGGGTAATAAATAGAGGTGTGGAAATAATATTTTCAGCAACCAAACCAATAAAGAATGAATCTTATTTTACATTTTTGTAATGCATAAAAATATTCTTCATTTATAAGAAAATAATATATATTTTAGAAAGATAAAAGTATTATAATAATAATAATGTAAGTAATATTTTAGCAACCAAGTAATACATAAAGTATGCCTTCTTTTGTAAGGGGAACGTTTTTATTTGCTATATAAAATGAAACTAGGACATTCATTCTATATTATTTCCATGTTTTTATTTATTACTGTAAATTTTATTTCTCTGTGAACAAATTATTTTCAAGAATTATAAATAAGACAAATTCAAAAAGCAATCCATACATTATTTACAGTTTTCTTTTAAATGAAACATGTTTTTATTTATACACTAGAAATGTGTATATTTGATTTCTTAATGATTTTTTTCCTCTTTGTCATTTGCATATGTAGCTTCTTGTAGTGAGTACACATGAGATTATAAGAGCATTCATTTTCCTTTACAAATCTTGCTTATTTTATGGACCATTTTTTTTATTTCCATATATATAATCCTATAATTCCACTTGCGATTATAAATAATATTAATAAGTCTAAAAATAAATTATTTATTAAAGACTTTTATGCACAAATCTGAAAAATAATTCAAAAGACTTTTTAAGAAATTTTAAATGATTAATCATTTTAATGTATTAGTGTTATGATTTCTTTTTATCTGATTTCCATGTTGTCATATGGTAAATAATTCAATATCCTATATGGTTTAGCACAGTGGTCCCGTGTCCAACTCAGGAGCATAAAGTCCTTGGATCAATTTCAGCTCTGTTCTGATGCTTGAACTTCATATGAATTTCTGCATGATAAAGTCAGTCTATAAAATTATCTTGCAGGGTTTAATGCAGTGATAGAGTATAGTTCTAAGCTCCGAATCAATTCTGGTGTTTGAATTTCTTATGCCCTGCATGGTTGAGTAGACTCTAGATCTAAGATTCTTAGACAGATTTTAGTTCTGCCATTTCCAGTACTTAAACTTCTGATCAATAGAGATAATACATTTATCATATTGAAGTTAGTTTCACCACAAAAATATATTCTTAGGACTACATATTAATTACAGTAATGGGATGTGATGTACTGTGGCTTCTTCTTAAACAAAGTCAAGAATATCTCAGCAATTATACCCAGATAAACCTGTTAGCCACTTCATTTTCCATTCCCCACTCTAAGTTTTTTCATATTCTGCTCCATCCCATTTCCACAACATAATCTTTGTCAACTCTATAGCCTTTATATCTAAATCCCCCTTATCTTTTCGCAAACCCAACATAAAAACCAATAATTCACTTTCTTTATAATCATTTTTTTCATATTTATAGTTCCATATCTTCATTATATGCACCCTTTAGTGCCACCTAGTGCAAGCCTTAGTAATCTACTGTATGGAGAGCTTTGTTATTGTTTTGACAGCTTAGGTAAGCATAGGAAATGGTGACCATGTGAGGTTATTTAAAACTATAAGCTGGCTTGATTATTATTCTAATAAAATTTCTACTAATGTAAAGTTTTACTTCTCTTGAGTGTCAATAATTGATTTATTTATCATGTAACAACATAGTAGTTGGATAAGAGTGAACCTTTTTTTGTCTAATAAATTTGCAGGAATACATGAAAGGAGTATTTATAAATTTGCGAAAATGGTTCTATTGTAATCTAACTCATGAATCATTATCATGGCTTGATCATTGGAGTTAATTTCTTATTAAAATTATTTTATAAATAAACATATAAAGCAGAAATTCTTTTTTTCTCACCACAGTTATACCGTCTAGTATATGTTTTAGTAATCAATACATATCAAATGGGAGACCTTATTGACTCTCATCCTGCAGAGAATAACATTATGTAAGCTGGAGACTAAGTAATATCTTATTGATTATAGATATTTAAAAAGACCTAACATTTTACTCACCTTTTAGATTTACACAGTTCTATATAAGAATGTTTGAGGATTTAAACTCTGGGGTATGGACTGAGTATCCTACCCAATGATGGTTAGACTAGGCATCCAACTATATTTCTTGATTATCATTTCCATCAAAGATCTAAATACAGAGGTCTACCTCTTGCCACTATATAAGTTATTTATTTAAAACATATCTGCCATACTGCAGTTTAGTGTCATTTTTAAAATAAGATATATTTATGGGTTGGGTTCAAATACTTCGGTAGCACCCATTACTAACTCAAAAGAAAAACATCGCAATTTGTCAGAGGGTGTGTGTGTAAAAGTCATATTTAAATAGATTTGGAATAAGAAAGAAAAATGAATAACTAGATTTAAAAATAATATGAATATAATAAAAAAAATTTTATTACAGTATTTACATTTCCTCTATAATACTTAGGGACAAATTCAATATATATTGTAACAGAACTGGAGATGCATCAAGAAAGAGGGAGCACATCTTACTACCATCAGATGCAGGGTGTTTAGGTAGGATGCTGGTGATAGCATGACGAAATGCTTAGTCCGAGATCACATCTACCTTCAGCATGCTAGCTTTATATTCACTGAAAAAATTAGATGCAATTTAAACTAGTTTGTCTTCATCACACACCCCTTTCAGGCTCCATTAGATACCAGAATTCAAACCCAGAGAGAATTTGCAGTTAGCTCTCTTCAGGGATGAATTTACTTAATTTTCAAACCAATTTGCCTATATATAAGCAAAGACCAGTATATTTTTACTACTATGTTATTCACATCTTTTTATATATGAAGAATGGTCTGTGGCCATCTTCAAGGTGCATCCCAGGCATGGTGGAAATCATTACTCATCCATCCTCATAATTTTATTGAGTTTAAGCAAGCAATCATGAAATGCAACTAGAGGGAGGATTGTCAGGAAGGAGTTAAACATAAAGTATCCCAAGATAACTGTCCTTCTGGTGAGCCCTACACTCCACTTTTTTAGAAAGGAAGTGATGAAAGTAACAGTGGTCATTACAGATCCTCTGTTACAAATAAGAATATTACCAATGTCCCAAGCCATATTGAAAGGATGTTAATTGGCACAGGCAGATGTACAATTGAGCAGGTGGCTTAACTGTTAAATGCATCTGATGGTAGCAAACCTGTGTATGCTCCAAAAGAAAGGGGATTTAAATCTCAAACTAAAGCATATAGGAGTGACAATAAACCCCATATGAATGCCATTCAATATGGCAAGTGAAAAATTAAGCCATAACCATGTTACTAGAACAGAAGAGATCAACTGGTAAAATCAATATAGTCTACCAAAATCTAAATAATTAGATCCAAAAGTGGATCAAACCTTCACCAACCAAAATACTCATCATGAATATCATCCCCTGCCAGAGCAAAAACAACTAAACAAACTAGAAGTAGATCATCTCACACAGAATTATAAGATCTCGTTATGATCCTCAGTCTCCCAAAGCAGGATGCAATTATGCTTGGCAAAGGAAACAAGAAAAAGCAAAATGATGAAACAGAAACTAAGACAGATACTTTGCAGTAATTAGTGATAAATATTATGAAGTGTGATAGCTTTTCTTTCAGTGCTGATAGTGAATGTTCTTAAAGATATAGGGATGTGGTGTGTTCATGATGTTCCAAATTTTTATCTCTACATCTACTTTAAACTTTTTTTCAACTAAACCCCTCAGAAGAGCAGGGCTTTCTATTAGTAGAATACTGAGTTGTTTACCAGCACAGAACTGTCATGGGTGTAAAGCCTATAAGACTTATAAAGTAAGGGTGCAAGATATTCCATTTGACCAAACATTTCTCATTTGTTTTCCATGTGCTCTCTTGTTCTTAAACTGATATGCTTTTATGTGCCCATTCTGCATTGCAAACTTGTTCTGTGATGGACTTTAATCCATCATGGTGCTGGAAGCAGGCATGCATATATTATCCCAATAGTTACTCCATCTCCAGAAATAAAATAAAAAAAACAATTACTTTTGACCAAATAACCCAACATGGCTTAATAAATTATGTCCCAGTTTGTAAGTCTGTGGAAATGTTAATGCACAGTTAAGCATGACTAACAAATGTTGTAGTGAAATAAAATTAGCTGAATCAAACAAAAATATCAAGAAAGGGGTTTAACTCTATTTCATTCCCCATATTAGACTAGGATAATATAACTATATAGCTAAATTAAGAATAATTAGATAGATGGCAGCATGCTCAAGTTTAAGTATAGAATTATTAAATTATTGAGAGAAATATTTAATTTTGTCATGCATATTTTTTATAATAATGGGTCTTCAACTAACTAAATATTTTAAGTCCCAAAATTCTCAAACATTAAATTTGTTAAATAAAAATGATATTAATATGGGAATGTTTTTATAAGTTATAAATGATCGTAGAAGGGAGAGGAAACTATAAATAATATAAACAGGTTTTTAATTCTCTTCAGTAAATTATAATTAATTAGTAGTTTTAATTTAAACTATGAAAATATACTAAGAGAAGAATATTTTTCTCTTTTTTATAAATTATTTAATAGATATTAATTTTAAACTTAAAAGAGAAATAGTTTTATTTTTAATAGTATTTTTAAAAAGAAAAAAATAAGACTTTAATACTTTTTGTAAATTTTATTTTTAATTAGTCGGAGTTGTTTTTTTCACTTTATCTCTCTTCAATGCAAAAATCAAATCAGTGCAATTAACTGATTAACTTGTTTTTATTTTGCAATATTTTTTTTTAAATTAGAAAGTAATGTCAAGAATTTTGAAACTAATTTAAGTTTTTTGACTTGTTTTTCAATGTCAAAGTTTAAGGAAAGAAATAGTTGAACAATTGTATTATAAAAAATTATCTAATTGGTTGTTATAAAAATGATTATGTTGGAGAAAGATTGTGATTGGCTTATAGGCAATATTGTTTTAGAAAAATAATAATAAGGATGTGAATAAATCAGAAGACCCAAACATCTGGTAAAAAGAAATATTTCTAACTTAGCTGTTGAAGAAAGATCAGTTGTCTTAATCCAGCTGATAAAGAAAGAAACAAGTTTTACTAAGCTGTTGCTGTTGAATAGTACTGCAAGAATCTTAACCAAGCTGTAGCATAGAATAGAAGTTTTAATCAAGCTTTTAACATACTATAAGTTTACTTATAAAATAATTTCTACAATAAAAACCATGTGCTTATGTTAGCTAAAAGCTAGACAGTCTTCCTCCATGTAACCTGCCTTTACTGGAATAAAAATGTAGAGAAGTTACCCCTTAAAGCAGCATTTCTTAAAGTGTCTATTGGGGTTATGAAGCAAAAAGTTAGGATCATGAAAATTTAATTCAGATACATGAATTTAAAGAAATATTAGTTGCAATCTCTTTATTATCTTTAATTTAATATATTACATTTTCTGTACAGCACAATTATAAAATTACAATGATGGCCAAGTTGAGCTGTAAATTATATTTACATATTGAAAAATAACATATATATAACACTAAATGCATCATAATAGTGGTGCCACATTACCATATAAGTTATTTCAGAATCAAAATATATGATGCAATGGCAAGAATAAGGTTGGCACCATTGTGATTATATAAAGCATTTCCGATCAAGATATTTGTTTCGGTTCCATTTCAACAAGTGTCCACATCACAAAAACAAAACAATATTGTATTTTACTTGACTAAGGTGAGTATTTATTTTAAATAAATATTATGAAAGATGTTATTTTTTTATATAAAAATCCTTGTATACTTTTTTTTCACTTTTTTACTCAAAATTTATCATCCTATTAGTTATTATAAAAAATTATTTTTTATTTGAAACTTATTGTCATTTATTTATTAACAAGTAAAAACATATTTCTATTTTTTAAACTCAACAGGTAATTTATAATTGATTTATTGATATTTTTTTAAATATTAAAAAATAAAACATATGGGGATATTAAGAAATAGAACATATGGGAGTAAATATGCTTTGTATAATTAAACAAAAAACATGGCTGCCACTTGGTGTCTCTGCTAACTAATAAGTACTGTTATTTGATTTATTTATATTTTAGGATAAAAATACTTTTACCATGGATAAATAGTTGAACTTGAGTATCAAAGATAATAATGCAGATGGCAATGCTACAAAGTTTTTTCAAGCAGGATCTCGTAAAAAAAGAGGTATCTAAGATGCAATAAAAATATGATGAGACATTTCTGCAATTTGGATTTACTTTCAACAACTGTGATGAACAACCTCTTTGTTTAATTTGCAATAATGTTTTGTCTATGGAGAGTATGAAACCATCAAAATTAAAAAGGCATTTTGAATCCAATCATCCTTCATATATCAATAAACCAAAAGAATATTTTGAATGACTGTTAAAAACTTCAAATAAAGAAAAACAATATTTTGAGAAATTTATAAGTGTTAATAAAAAATATTTACTCACATCATATGGAGTTTCATATCTGATTGCTAAAAATAAAAGGCCATACACCATTGGAGATCTTATATTATCTGCTGCTATTAAAATGGTAGAAATACTTCACAGCAGTAAATATGGTGATGAAATTAGGAAAATTCCTTTGTCAAATGACACTGTCACTAATAGAATTTCTGAAATTAGCAATGACCAATTTGAGCAACTTATTACTAAACTTAAAGAAATCCTAATATTTACAAGTCAGTTGGACGAAACAACTGATATTTCAAAAATAGCTCAATTATTAGTATATGTCAGATACATTTATAAAGAAAACATTGAGGAAGAATTATTTTGTTGTTCTTTGGAAAAACATCCAAGAGGGGAAGACATATATAATAAAGTAGACAAATTTTTTAAAACTGAAGATTTAGAATGGAAAAATTACTTTGGAGTATGCACAGATGGTGCAAAAGCAATGACTTGTAAAAATATTGGTTTTAAATCATTTGTTAAAGCTTCTGGTAATAATTATGTAACTTTTACACACTATCTGATCCATTGAGAGGCCCTTGCAGCAAAAAAATTAGCAATAAATTGAACAATGTGCTTCAGAATGCTGTCAAAATTATAAACTTTATTAAAATCCATGCCCGTAACAGCCATTTATTTTCAAATCTTTGTAAACACATGGACGCTAAATACATAAATTTATTTTTACACGTAAGATGGAGTCAAGAAGGCAAAGTTTAAGAAGATTATTGTTATTAAAAGAAGAAATTATTGTATTTTTAACCAAACAAAAATCTGATCCTTCTGCTCTTTTTCCAAATGACTTATGGCTATCAAAGCTGTGCTATTAGTCTGATATTTTTGAGAAGCTAAATGATCTTAACTTGTCTTTTCAAGGAAAAAATAGCAATACTTTTATTAAGGTTTTATTAAAACGATCAACATTTGGAAGAATAGGGTGGAAAATGATTCATTGGAAATGTTTTTGACTATCGACAATTTTATAATTGAAAAATAATTGTAAAACCCTAATTTCAAAAATTATTCTAGATCACTTAAAAACCCTAGAAACACAGTTTTGCAAATACTTTATATCGAATTTAAATTCCAAAGTTATCTTGGATTCAAAGACTATTTTTGATTGACATTAATGAGATTAATCACCTGCCATCTAAAGTCCAAGAGGAATTTGCTGAGCTATCAAGTGATCAAATTTAAAACTTGACTTTCCACAAAAATCCTTGACTGAATTCTGGATCAGAGCTAGGACTGAATTTCCCACGATTTCTGAAATGGCATTAAACGTTATTCTGCCATTCAGCATCAC
Organism: Epiperipatus broadwayi; assembly: GCA_028023455.1. Taxonomy (NCBI): domain Eukaryota; kingdom Metazoa; phylum Onychophora; class Udeonychophora; order Euonychophora; family Peripatidae; genus Epiperipatus; species Epiperipatus broadwayi. Next base: position 753,434 of record JAQFVV010012645.1, read on the forward strand.
ATACTTATGTGAAATGACTTTTTCAGATTTAATGTATATTAAATCCAAATATCATTCAATGCTGAAAAACATTGAAAGTGCTTTATGTCCAGCAGTATCAAATATTTCACCAATATTTAATTTGTTATGCAGCAAAATACAAGCATATCAATCTCATTAAAACGTGATTTTCTTTCATTAATTTTTGCTTACTTAAAGCAAATGCTAAAACTAATTATTTTCATGTGTATTTTTTATCAAAGAAATAAATTATTTATGAGAATATTTATTTCTATGTTATATTTAATATCTGGATTCGCAAAAAAATCTTAATGATAAAAAGGGGTCATGAATGAAAAAAGTTTAAGAAGCGCTGCCTTAAAATATTGTGCAACTTTGTTTTCAACCAAGAGTATGAATCTCTATGTGTTATTGTCATCTGGAAATTTTAGTCAAAAGAAATGAATAAAACTTGCTATTTTTTAAGCCTGGAAATACTGACCAGGGAAAAACATTAATTATGTTGATGTGTATAAGCCTTCAAAAAGAAAATCAATTGGGCATTAGAATCGGAAAGGACTCCATAGAAAAATAAAACCATGGTTAAAGTATTTTCTTGAGTGTGCACACTAAATTTTCGTGTATAGTAAAAACAATTTTTTTTTGCTCTTATAAAAATCAATAATTTTAATTAAGTTAATATTTTTAAATTGTGAAACATTTTTTTTAAAAAATCCAGTCACATTCTCTTTAAAATTATAAAAGTTTTTAGAAAATTTAATTTTTTGTAATTTTTTTTTGAAACATGTTTTTCTCTTTTCAAAAAATTTAACAAAAGGTTAATTAACTAAATCAAAGATTATCTTTGATTTGAAAAATGTTGTTTTTCAACTCTTAGTTATTTAAAAAAAAAAAGAAGTTAATTTATCAATAGAAATCGACTGATTATAATTATAAAAATTTATTTTTTGATGAAATGAATGTTTAAAATTTCATAATATCATTACATTTATTTTTATTTATTGTTAACCAGTTATTAAATAATTGTTTTTAAAATATTTTTTAGTTTTTATTTCTTTATTCTATCCAATTCCTATTTCATAAATTGCAGTGTGTGACTGTATTTCATGACATCTTAATGTCCTACGATTTTTTTTAAATGATCTTAATAAAACTATTTACTTATAATAGGGTGAACCTAGAAATTATTTGAAGTAATTTATAATAAGCTACTTTATTTATTTTTCTCTTGCTCACAGTAATTTCTGAGCTAGATTTGTGTGTAAGTTATATGAAATAGGGGTTTATGTTTATTGTTATGAGCATCCAGTTAATGATTTCATTACTTATCTTATCCTGGTTGGTGCAAAGGGATATTCTTTTTAAAATTTATAGTTAACTTATTGTTGTATTTTGTTGAAGTAGTATCTAAGTATGTGCATCCAGATTATTTTTTGTAGTCCTGCCCTAGGTTTGGCAATGGCCAAATAATTAGTCTAGCATCTAAGTGGACCACTTTCAAATCCAGTCACAAGATTGACTGTCGATTTATTTTTATTGATCATTCATGATCATGAATGATTATTATTTTTATGTAATGCTGATGAACTTATAGTTAGTTCTGTGCTGATCTCTCATGCTCATTCCTTTTACATTTAATTTTATATTCTATTTGGGGATGATGATGGTTTCCATTCTTATATTTCATCCCTAATGTGGCATACTGTTAAAAATGGCTACCCAATTGTGGGACATTGTAACCTCAGATTCTCTCTTATTAATCTGTACTTTCTGCACTGTTTTAATATTGATTTCCATTTATAATTGTTCTGATTTATTTTGCTTACGAATTTTGACTATGCTTTTGTGGGAACAATTTTTATATCCAAACTTTTATATTTATATATTATCTGTTTACCAATATTCTTTTTTCTTATATTTAAATTTGTTTGTGAGATTTTTTTCTTTATTTTTATTATATCTATTATCTTTTTCTATTTCTAAGAACTTTTTTATTTAAAATTTACAGTATATTTTTGCTATATATTTATATCCATTTAATCTGTGTTAATAAATATTTGTTCTTTAGACTTTTGTTAATATTTTAAAGTGTTGCCATTTTTAATTTTATATTAGTTATTTCATTTCTTTTTTCTTATCAACATATATTGACTTTTGTTTCACAATTTTTTTTTTATAATTTAAAGAGTTTCATGACTTTAAAAAGGTTATAAACTGCATTAAGAAATATTGTTCTTGGTGCATACAACTAAAATTTTCATTTATAGTGTACCATTTACATATATATGTTACAAGTGTGTTGGCATTGCGTAAGATTTAAAGCTAAAAGAAATACAATTTAAAAAATCATCAATGGATGCAATTTAGTTTTTTATTAGTTAGTATAATTTATTTTTTTGATACGTACAATGAAAGTTATTTGTGTTTGATATTGAAACAGTCATATATGTCTATCCTACTGTTTCATCTACTATATGCTATAGTAGTACTTTTATTTACATACCTATATACCCAAATTCTCATATATCAGGCTAAATTTAAAATTAATAATCATAGTTATGTATGTGTGCATATATTATAGCATACAACATGGAAAACGTATGTATACGTATGATAAATCAACTTGTATTTGCACATATATATTACTGTTTACTAAATAAAAGTAAATCTTGATGTATGTGTAACCAAGATATATGTATATGCAGAGAAGAAATAGTGTGACAGGTTTAATCATTATAAGTTTTCTCTCTTTAATTAGTTTTATAAATGTAATATTGTTAAATAATTTTATAAATGTAATATTTGAAATTATATTTCTGCATATATAGTTAAATTCTGTTTATGTGTTACACATATATAATAAAGCTTTGCTAGATTTCATAAAGGTACTAAATTTCAGATTTGTTTGCATAAAGGAATAATAAAATTGATTCATCTTGCTATATTTTGACCTACTTTTAAAGTTAAAAATAAAAATAGATTTTAAAGTAAGGTGAAAAAAATTAAGTTGACTAAAGCTGGTAAACAAGTCAGTAATATCAGGAGTCACTGGGTTGTCAAAATGTAGTAAACTAATTAGGAAGATGGATCTGAAATTTAAGAAATAATTAAGAACTATAAAGAAAAACATGTGAATTTGGTTTTCACTTTATTACAGATAGTTAATAAAGAAAACATATGTGACTAGTAAAAAGAGAGGGGGAAGGAAAGGTATATAGGCTTATTGCAGCCATTTTGAGACAAGTTGGACTATTACTAAGTTTAAGATTAAACAGATTGCTAGAGTTGTTAATGCTGGAAATGGTTGGCTATGTACAGCTCTCTGGAGCCTGAGAGTGGTCTATAGTATGGTGAACAGGATGACCAGCACCTGATACAAGTAACAGCACATTCAAGATCAACAGTGAATAACCATGCCTGAGAAAAGAACTTAAAGCGGTAAAACTTCTGCAATTTTAAAATGAACCTTAAACTAAATCTCATAACTTATTAAAGCTAGCTCAAGTTATTGTAAATGACCAATATAATTTAACTAATGTATTACAAAATTTTAAATACCAATTCTTAAATTAAAATGTAAAGTTTATATTATTATTTGGTATCATAAATCTTGCCTGATTTGATATAATTTAATCTGATTTAAGCCGAGTTAAAATAATTTATCCTGATTTGTTTTGATATTTAATATATCTTAATTTTGTTTCTTTTCACTAAGTAAAGAAAGCAAATCTTAGATTTCACTTTTGTGAAATCTTATTTATAATTTTATATATTTTTTAGTTAAGTCTATGCCAATATTATTTTCAATTATTTATTTATATGTTTATGCTATGTTGATTCAGAATGGAGTTTACTCACATTTAAGTTAACTAGTAAGCGATTATAAATGATTAAAAATAGGTTTACGATAAATGCAAATATTGTTAATATTTAGCTGAAGTGACTAAATGCAGCATAGAACTAGAATTTAATCTTATAATTATCCCAAAATATGCTGTAGTCCTCCTTATATATCTATAAATGCCTATATAGATAGCTTAATAAATTAGATTCATTATATTTCTTTAATAGATAATTATAAATACTAATTTATGAACTGATTCACGGTGGTTCTATAGAAGGAAACTAATGTTTTGCATCTCAATTTTATATATATTAATGTAGTCAGCAGGGTAAATGTGTTCTTAGGAAGAGCATATGCACATTTACCTATTGCTGTATATTATTTCCTGAATGGGCTTCTGGTTTTGATGGCTGTCCCATATATTTAGTTTGGACAGCTCTCGTTCCACAATGGGTTTCAATTTTAAGGGTCATCCCATTACCTCTGCCTAAGATTGGATCAGAAGCATCCACATATCCTGATAAGCTGTTCAATCACCTGGACTAAAAGGTCTTTCTCTTTCACAGCAATGGGCTTGGTAAAAAAAGGAACCGGTTACATAGTAACAAATCCTGTAAGCAAGAGCACATTCGAAATGCACAGACTCAGATTGTATGTTTTATATGCCCCTTAGTATCTGAAGTTCATCCCTCCATAATAATTTATATTTCAGCTTTGATCTGAAACTGAATCTGGTTTTGTAAGCTTATAATCTATATAGACAATTGTGTACTGATCAAATAAAGTATTAATTATAATTAATGATGATCACTTCTGCAGATTAACTAAAGCAAATCTAAGTCACAAAACATAGCATAAATAGGGCATAGATAATCATGAGCTGAACTTGAAATAAATCTGTATTGCTATAATAATAGAGCTCATAAAAATGTAACTTGGTAAATTATAAATCATCATCACCTGAGAGTGAGAGAAAATAATAATTGTGTAAATTAAAACAGTCTATAACTTTAAATTTAAATAAAATGTAACCTTATAAATCATTATCACCTGCGAGTGAGATCAACTCTTCAATTTATAAATCTAAACAAAATGTAACTTTATAAATCATTATCTCCTGTGAGTGAGATCAAATCTTGAATTTGTAAATTTGAACAAAATGTAACTTTATAAATCATCATCACCTGCGAGTGAGGCCCAATACTAAATATGTAAATTCAAACAGCCTGTAACTTATTCTATCATCATCACCTGTGAGTGAAACAAAATTTGTGTCAGTCAATTGTTTTATTTTATTTTACTTTATTACTTAAATTTTGTTTTTATTAAATTTGTTTAAAATATAACTCTGCTTAGTGTCTAAATTTGCTTATTATTCATTAGTTAATTATTAACTAGTAATTAGTTATTGTTTGAATATTTATGAATCACAGTCTAAATTAATGATGTCTGTTGGTTGAGTCACACCTATATAGCTATACTTTGGTCATGCCAATTTATATCATAGTCTCGTGTTTCACCGATGTGCTACTGCCGGCACGCAAATTAAGAAAATACTAGTGTGGCCTCATATATGTCATCTGTAAGGTAGTAAATCTTTGAGTGTTGGTAAAATAATTGAGGTGAGATTGGATTCGGGGTCTCAACAACCTCACTTCGATCAGCCTTGGTATAATTTGCTAAAACTGTGGTTTTTGTTGCATAAATGTACAATATGACCACAAACAATGAAAGGAAAATAGAACTTTACAAGCCATATTTGTTTATCTTTTTTCATTATGTTGTCTAAAATAAAATTGACTTTTGCGAAAGACAATAAAGTTTTTTTTCTGCATTCTTATGATTCTAATTTTGCATGCCGACTAATGTTACTTCTATATCAAATTTAATCTGAATTCATTTTGAATGCATTCATTACAATAACATTTCTGATATTTTTGATCACTGAAAATAAAAAAAATTAAAACTTTTATATGCACATAATATTAATCTATTAAGTACAATTTGTCTCACAACATTTTGACACAGAAATTAAAAAAATAACCATGATACTGAATACTGCGAATCTCTTACATTTTCTCACATTTATATAAAGCCTTTCTAGAAATCAAAAGAACTTTATCCAAGTTTGGAGATACTTCCAAAAACTGAACATTCATGAAATAACATGTCAGTAATAGTAAATATTCACAATAGTATTTAATGTAATAGGGAAAAGAGAAAAATCAGTAAGTATATTTTATATCTATGAGAAGAGTATAATTTTGAATAATTTGTTTTTTTCATATATCATTTTAAATTTTCAGATGCAGTTGTAAATCCCCAATAGTAACTATAGGATAAGATTGAAATGTAAGATAATATTTTATAATAATAAACAAGTTAGTGCAAAGTAAAAAAGGGCGGAACAATAATTGTTATATTTATAATAATTATTTCAAGGTTTGTAATTAATAATTCTATCATTTTTCTGATTTCTTTCCTAAAATGTAATAGTATCTTAAAAAAATATGACATAATAAATTACGATGTATTTTTCACATGCATAAATACTAATATAAAGTGACTGCTTATTCAGGAAGAGTGCAGATCACATGCTTAAACTGGAGACTCGATGAAGTATACAATATATAATAAATACATGAAAGCAATCAACAGTTAATCAATATCAATAATAATCTCAATTGTCAAGGAAACCTCCTGTAAACAATAATGTGGAAATCCATCTTTATATATAGTCTAATATTTTTATATAGATACTAAAGATGGCAACTTGACTACAAAGAATGAAATTATTAATTCAAAGAAGTTTGAGTAAACCTCATTAAACAAGTACATTCAAACTGCACTCCTACTACATATTACTTACATAATAAAGTAATCTTCATTTCTATTTAATTAAAGAGAAAGGATTTCCACTTCTAATATATGTGCCATATTGATCTTATAATAGCCCAACAATAAGGATACTCTCATATTCAAATACAAAATAGAGACTTTTAAAAAGATAAAAGTGGCCGTCTTATCTTTAAATCAGGATTCTAAGTATATAAACAAATCTGAAGCAGATTAGTTTGAAGATGTTTCTTTATTCACTTTTACATCCATTATTTTCTTTCAAATATTAATGTTTGCAAAATTTTTCAATTTATTACATGTTAACATTATGAATTATTGTAATATTAACACATGGTAAATTGAAAAATTTTGGAACATTAATATGTGAAAGAAAATAAGTAAAAGTGAATAAAGAAACATCTCATGCTCTCAAACTAAGATGCTTCACATTGGCCTATATAATTAGAATCTAGATTTAAAGATAACACCATCACTCTTATCTTTTCAAAAGTCTCTATCTTGTAATTGAGAGTATCCTCAGTACTCAACATGATAATTTTTTTTTTATATGTCAAAGCATCAGCCAGGAAGCGAACCCAGGACAATTGCTTGGAAGGCAGCTATCCTAACTACTAGGTCACCAACACTTGACTACCAACATGACATTGTTTTTTTCTCATGTGTCATAGCATCAGCCTGGAAGTGAACCCGCTAACCCGGGACAACTGCTTATAAAGCAGCTGTCGCTGACCTCTCAACCACCAATGCATAACATGACATTGTTGAGCTATTATAAGAACAATACAGCACATATATTAAAGGTGGAAATTCTTTCTCTTTAATGACATAATAAAACATAATGCCCAAGGCTAGATGGGTAAATAATGTAAATACATGAAAACAGTCAACTATCAATAATAATCTCAATTTAATATCAAAGCAACCTCCTTTAGACAATAAAGATGGAAATCCACTTTTATATATGAACTGTTTTTATATAGATATTAAAGATTGTCTTGGACATTACTAGTTTTATTATGCGAATAATACATAGTTTGATATATAAACTAAATTAAACATAGCTCAATGTATACGTAAACAAAAGGAGTAAATCACTCTCCTCCAGGCTATGACTTAAAAGCACTCTAAATGTTGAACAAAGGATCTAGAATAGAATGAATCCATCTAATCTTGGTAGTTCTAATTAATATATAGTAGCGAAATTTTATATTGGTGCTAATCTTTTTATAGTTATAATATAGATTGTTAATTAAAAAATTTAACTTGTTTTTAAAACAGTGGGACATTTGAAAGAGAAAAACAACGGATCTCATTCGAAACGATACATATGGACAACATATTTTTATTTCAAGGATAAAATTTAAGAGAACATTGTAAAGCAGTTTACCAACTAAAGGTAACAGAGATCAGTTTTCTCAGCGGTTCATAACTATTAATGTTATTGTGAGATGAAGCTAAACTAAAGGATCAATTCATTTACGCAAGATAGAAGGACCATCGCAATAATCAGTCCAATTATTTTAAATAATTTTATTTGAAATTTTTTTTTTGCAATCGTTCTAATTTGACTACATTGAATTTCTATCTGCTTATAAATTCTACATAGGAGAAGAAATAGGTAGAAGTTTCGACTGCAGAGTTTTTTTTTTGTTTACAAACAAGTACCTTTTATAAGTCACAAGTAATAAGGACCAAATTTTTTTTAACAAAAAAAATAAAGTTACATTACACTGAATTTATATTTTTAATAATGAAAGTATTTAAAAACTCTACAAATATTATACTATAAATAACGACATAAAAAGTACATAAATTTTCCGCGAACACATATTTAAACTCATTAAAAATTGAATTTTAGCATAGTTCGGGAGTAGAAAATCACGCAGTTGTCCCGTCCACGAGACTTACATCATTACTAGTCATGTTACCAACACCCGTGACACAATGGCTGCTGTTTCCTTTAACTTGTAGGATACCAAAATATAAAGTTTATTTACTGTTGAGTTTGACGTACACCATTGAACATAGTATGAATTTGTTTCTAAAATGAAAAATATCGTTCCATGGATTTTGTTGTACTGTATCACAATATCTAATAGTAAGTTAAAAATTGTAAAAAGTTTTTTTTATTATGAATTGAAGTTTTAAATTAGAATGTTTTTTTTATTTTAAATATCTTAAAAGGTAACTTTTTAAATTTAATTATTGCTAATTATTTTCCATTTTTGATGTTTATTGCTAATTACATTATCTCTGTAGTTAATTCCATTAACTACCTTTGAATAATTAATTAGTTATATTATTTAAAAATTTTAAACACTATAAAAATTACTATATGCATTAACAATCTGCCTTAGGGAAATTTATAAGCTCTCAGCTTTAAATAAATGATTGCTGCTGTATTGTAGTTGTATATAATAGGGTGAATAGTTAAACAAAGTACATATAATTATATTCAAGTCATGTCAAAAAAAAATAATAATAAAATTGGTGATGTACATCACACATAAGCGTATTAACTAGTCACACTTATCATTGTATATATTAACCCATAATCATTTCATCATTACACAGTATTTTGTTCCGGAACTGACATCTGAAAATAACGTTGGAAATTAACACCCTTTCCCTCTTTCTATAAGATAAATAATATGCATTATGTAAATATGCGTGCCCGGGCGTGGCCAATCGTATACAGTCATGCCTCCTATTAGCCTTGCGGGTTGGAAGTCATGAGCTGGAGTAGCATTAATTATATATTGAATAACAAGAAAGAGGGTGAAACAATTTAGACCAGACATAGTTTATTAAACTTGTATTTACATATATACAATTAATAGTGCCATAAAGGTGTACAAAATAAAAAGTCTGGTTACCCAGTAAAAGACATCCTAGTCTTACTTTCAACACATACAGAGGCAGGAATCTCTGACTTATTTAACCAGTGGTTTGGGAGCTTTATATACATGTTTATTTTTTATTGTTTTTCTGGAGTGTCCAGCATTTTTACCATATATGGTCTGATCTTAAAACAATATGACTATACATGTACTAGTTTGAATGCTCAACATTCATATGGTTGGAACAATCATTTATGATCTGACTTGATCTAACTTTTCCATATATGGTCTGGTTTTACTTTAATAATTTTAATTACGTAATGATAAAATTATTTGAGTGCTCCCTTACAATATTTGCTATATGCTTGAATATAAAAATAATGTTTTGTTTTATATTTACAACTTTAAGATTATTAATACAAACATTAGTATTGTCAATAATATTATACAAAATTCAGATGTGACATTATTTACTAATAGAAACATTAATACCATTAATAATATTATACAAATACTTTCGTGATTATTATTTATTTAATATATTAACTCAGTTACAATATATATTTATATGAAAGCGTAGACTATTACCTACTATTATGTTATAACACATGTTAAACTTCAATTAATTCATTTTACCCTTTAACATACAGTTGTAAGTAGTGGAGAAAGAAATATGTAAATTTACTTTTAATGTGCATTTCGATTGAATCGGTCTCAGACTAGGTCAAACCATTTTATATATCTTCCATTGTCATTATATTTATAGTTCTCTATTTAATTAATATTATATACGTATGAATTCACTTGAACTGTAATAATCTTATTTTTTATTTGATTAGAAATTAGCATATTTCTATTAATTTTAGATATGGTCTTTATTTTTCAATTAAAAATCAAATATAGTTTTTACTCTATATTTAGACATGATATTTCTTCAACTGTTCTAATTTTTTTCTATTTATTACAAAATTTTAAAATTTATGATATTTGGAGACTTATGAAATAATTTTTACTAACATTGAAGGGACTGGTTAACTCAGAATGCAAATTAAGAACCATTTACATATTTTTTCCACATCTACAACTTTATGTTTAGCTGTGTAGTTGAAGTTTTAAAAAATACAAGTTTTTTTTTTTTTTTTGCAGAAAAAGGGATACACATAGCAAAAAAATTTGATTTTTTTTTTTTGTAAAAAACTAACATCTATATGTATGATCAAAGGAAATCTGCTAATTTCTAATGTAATAAAGAATGGATGGACGATTGAAGAGTTGGAGTGTGGAGTGGATTGAAGACTGTCTATTAAAGTATGAAGATTGGCTATATTTGAGCACTTATTGCATATATGTGTAGAGATGATAATCTGGATCAACTGATGATTGCTGGTTTAGCATGAAATACGTATATTGGTGATTATTTATCTTTTCGACATATGTGTTCGGATGTATCAGTGATATGAGATAGAATGGTGAGTGGTGGATCATGTGAAAGTCTGTGCTCATATACCCTATATATTAAAGAACAGTTAGTAATTTTTATTTATTAATAATAATAGTGTTATTATTGCTTGAGAATTAGTAAAAATTTTGAGTATCGGAATTGGCGGAAGCTGGTCCTCTATCCATTAATCTTAAATTTTTAAGTCTTCACCATTATTGCTGCACCAAACAATGCAAATTATATATTTGTTGAAAAGCTGTTATTGTCAATTTGAATTTGTATGATATATGGTGTTTATAGTATGTTTATATTGTATATATCATTAAAGTCAAAGTTAATATCTGAAATCAAAACCAAATATCAAAATTACCCAATATTTATCTGTAATAAATGAAAGGCAAAACTGTACATGTGCCACATAATAGTCTATATACAGTAGTAACAGAGATGTTAAAACAGTGACAAACTCTCCATGCTGTAATGGTAATCATGTGATGTTTAGTGCTTTACTTGCAGAGTTGGTAATAAATAATTATTTACAGAAAATTTTTAAGCTCTAACTAATAGTCTATCAGATTTCTTTCCTAAATGATAGCAATAATCTAGATATTTGTTAGTACTCACATGACATTTAAGCGGCCACATAGCAGATTGAAAATAACCCTTCCAATCAGTTGATCACACTTTTTTTTTCTCAGCTAGGAGTTGAACCAAAAAGCTTTATGTATTGAATTCAGCCCTCTAAACTAACATAAGAGATAAAGATTTTAAGATTCCTTTCTAGCTGAGAAAATTTTTTTTTCAAGATAATCAGTTGAATGAATTGTTGTGATAAACCTGCCACATAGGTGCTAAAAGGTCCTATAACCTAAAAAAAAAAAAGTCATATAATCTAAACAATTAATCATACGATTATTAATATTTAGTGGATAATGATGATGAGCGCATTCATCTTGATATAGTGCTGTTGCTATGGTTTGGTGTTATAGCACTTTAATGGATCACTTTCGTTATTGGTCAAGTGAAGTAAAAGTCTGAAACTTTTAATTGGTTTTAATTGGTCAAGTGAGAAACTTTTTGATACAAATATTTTCATCTTTTAATATATATTAATTTTAGTTTCGTTTTCAAAAAGTATATTAATTATTTGTAATGTTAGGAAAATAAACGAAAGTTATTTCAAAAATATATTTTTATTTGTATTTTATAGAAATATTCAAAAGCGGAAAAATCAAAGAAAACATTAGGAGCAAATTAGAAGCATTGTAAATGTCATTTAAATCCCTCCCAGATTTCACGTTACTAATTTTTTAGGAAAAATCTTAACGTCTTTCTCAAAATAATTATACTTTCAGCATATTATTAAAAAAATACACCAAAAATACATTATAATGCCAGAAAAATATTCTAAAACATTAATCTTTGTTTGAAAATCAAATAAACAGCTTGGAGCAATCTAAACTCTTGACAAGATCTCAAAAATTGTTGCTAACGTTGATTTATTTTTCAATTTATGATCATGTAAAGTATACAATTTTTTAATAAAACCTTACTACTTTTGTAAAATAACTATATTTTTATCAGATTTTATGAAAATTATTTATAATATGTATGAAACATAATAAAAAAACCACTCCAAAATATATATTTTCATTTTAGCGGTGAAAAAATATTTAACGTAATCATCAGCCAATAAGAATTGAGAATAGATTATCCAACCAATCAAAACTGGCCTTCTTCTTTTGTTCAACTTAAAACCCTCCTAGTATTGATTTTTTACTTGTAAAATAATTCAGAAGATGGCAGCATCTTATAGGCCTTGCTCTAAGCTTTAATATGGGTATTTTTTCTTCACCGTAACTCGAAAATCGGCTGAGTTAGAGCGATCTAAAGGTGACAACCGCTATTATGCGGTTCGAGCTATTAAAGTGATAGTAAAGACTTGATTCTTTTTGATTTTATTTTATATAGTTTGTTAAATGATATTAGTGTTTACAATCATCTGGAAATATATGTGTTTAGCAAAGTAATACGTACCATTTATATATATATTCACATGCACATACACAAAAAAAATCATCACTTAAATAGACTATTGCAATTCCCTTTTTTTGACTGGTGAGAGCTTACACCAGTTTTTCTATTTTTGTTTTATTCTCTAGCTGAATAATTACATAATTTATCACCCAAGATTGAATGTATATCTAGAATAGCTAAGCGCCAGTTATATGAAAGAGAAAATTATGTTTGAACCTAAAAAAACTTACATTTATCTGTCCCAGGTTCGAACTATAAAATGTGGGCATGAAAAGCGATTGCATTAATTACCACATTATGAGTTTTTATGCGGCCTGCCAAGACACTCAGAAAAATCCATCTTGAACTGAGATTTCCTTCCCATGCGCGACTGAAGATTCATCTCGTATTTTTCACTAGGATGGCCATGTCAATACACATGCGCAGTGTAGATATGATGTGCAGTGCTTTTCCAGTTGATCTGGTTAATTTCAATTTTGTCTTTGCATTAGCAAATATATACGTTTCCAACTTTAGTGAAACCATGAACCCTCTGAAAAAATGTAAAATCAGTGATGAATGTCATGTGTTTAATGAAGAATGGACAAACAAATATTTCTTTGGTAATACAGGGAATAAAGCAGTGTGTTTATTGTGTCATGAAAAAAAGGTGCGCCCCTTTGCTTCCACAAAATGGCTCCCAATGCGGCCCTTTGCCAACCTTTGCAGCCTCCAAGCCAAAACAATTGCCCACCCCTGGTTTAATGCATTACAGTATAAATATAAAGTGAATTTTAATACAACTAAGACTTATAAAAGTTTTTAAAATGATTTAAAGGATAAATTAGCATTGAAATATCAAGCCCTGATAAATTGTGCAGTAAAAATTAACTTAATGAAAATTTTTTTATACTTAAACAATTAGATGATTGGAAATTTAGCTTTACTGACAAAGCTAAAGATATATATATATATATAATAGTAAATAAAATCAAGTCATACATCACGTAACTTGATAAGCTTATATTTTATAAAATAAAATAATGAGCGTGTTAATAGCTCTAACCAAGCTTTATAGATAAATGCTGCAAAAGAAAGCATTAAAAATCTCTATCTAGATATATTCCCATCCCCAAACCAGTTTCAAGCTGTTGGCTAGGCACTAGAATATTTCAAACACTAGATCCAAAATATCAACTCAAAGCCAGCATTTATCTGATATTTAACTATTAAGTAAAAAAACTGAAATTTTCAGATACCTATATGTTTTATCCATTCCTACAATACCTATATGTTTTCAAATCCATCTATCTAACTTAAATAGCTATATAGGTCTGAAAACTCTTCAGTTACACCATATATTAATAGCCTTGGCAATATAACATCACTTAAGACTTAAAAGCAAAACTATAATAGTAAATAAAATTATACATCATGTGATTTAATGTGATAAGCTTATATTTAAAATAAAATAATGAGTGTGCTAATAGCTCTAATCAAGCTTTAGCAATAAATGCTGTAAGAAAATGCATTCAAAATCTCTGTCTAGAAACATTCCAATCCTCAAACCGGTTTCAAGTTATTGAATATCCTCAGTGAGACACTAGGATATTTCAGACACTAGATCCAAAATACCAACTCAAAGCTAACACTTACCTGATACTTAATTATTAAGTAGTATTTTCAGATAATTTATCGATAAAGCTTGGTTAGAGCTATTAGCACACTCATTTTATTTTATAGAATACAAGTTTATCAAGTTAACTTATGTGATTTACTAATGAAACAGTAAGATTCGTTTCGAATCAAAGTTTCACCTTTTTCTGTCGTCTCTCACTGACCGGTCTATCCCGCCCAAATTTAAACTTTTTGATATCGAATTGTGTGTGTGTAGCAATATTAAAATGTATAAATATATGTAGAATTCAGCATAAACACGCACACATTTCGATCTCAAATTAAACGCAATAAATAGGGATAAAATAATATAATTTAGATTTCTTTTAGTTATATAATTTTGTATAATTTTAATCATTTATTTTGGATTATAAAGTTCGTATTTATTGCTTTGTTTAAATTTCGTTTAATAATAATTCTAAAAAAATCTGATGTAATATTTAATTAAAAGTTAAAATAATCTTATGTTCCCTTTTTGTCTTTGAAATTTAAAAGCATCGGTCAGTGATAGATAATAGATTAATTAAAGAAAAATTCCCCAAAGTATAATTAGTAAATGTAAAATGTAAACAATAGAACGGCAGCTTTCTTTAATTAAAAACCAACAAAATGCATTGATTATCCTCAGGGCAGATTAAGTAGAACCTAAAAATATCTTAACAAAAATGTGAAAGATCAAGATAAAAAAAAGAGGCCATCTTAGACTTGCTGGAGACATTCACTTAAACTTTAGCTTTGCTCTCGATCACTGAGAGTCTCCAAAAATAATAAAAATAATTTGTTCCTGCCAAGGTATGACCGAGTAAAGCACCTAGATTATTCTCCATCGGGAGATGGCCTATCGGATGCCGAACTTTCCATTGCCCGTCATAAATTCACCATGAAGATCTGCTGCCTGAAATGAATGAGAAAGCTGCTGCTGCCATGAAATTAAATGAATATCTAAATACAAGAAAGAATTGCCACTCGTGAACTTTTTTTCTGCTAAACTAATGGAATCAGAAAACTTCTTATAAAACAGGTACCTGTCTGTGTTCAAACTCTAGAGTACTCTCATAATATGCTATAGCTCTTCTTCATACTACTTATCTAAATTATAAAATGTAAAAACTACCATATGTATAACTAAAACTGAATAATTAACTTAATGTGTAAATTTCTCTAATAATCTAGCTTACCTCACTCTAGCTTTCTTGGGTGCGTATTTCTATAATCTACATTTTTATCTATAGTTATTATTTAATTATTGCATGCTCATAATTGTCTCAAATTTCAAAGTTTAAATCTATGATCGCTTAAAACAATGAATGCGTGTCCAATTTTCATTAATATTTACTTTCCTAAATAACTTTACTTTCATATAAATCGACACGCATTCAGTGCATCATTTATTGTAATGCAGGGTCTACTACTTCGCAAATGGCTGGCATATTAGTTGTAATAACTCCCAGTTAATATATATTTTGTATTTATTAAATCTAATGAATAATTCTAGAAAATCCCATTTCTTTGAGAGTCGCCAGAGTTCTTGAGTAAATGTTGGTAATGTAGGGCCAAGTCAGAAACCTATTTAAATCTCATCATAACCGTTTATACAGTATACATGTGTTACGTTTTAGAGACGCGATGACCCATTCCGCCGTGAAATTTCCGGATTCTTCAGGGTTGAAATTAACCCCAGTCGTCCTACACAAGCGGGCATAATGGGTGCTCTCGTAGGACTTGACAATGTCATGCAGCCAGCCGGCAAAACTGCGACACGGACCGCTTGTCCCTGGTTATGCTTATGTGACACCTTACTTCGTCGGGCCGATGGCAGAGACCAGCCCGACATTCTTATAAACTCATTCACGGCATTGCAGTTTCGATATACTGCCATTCCATATCGCCTTTCTAAAGCGTACCACGTGTTCCTTTACTTAGTTTTATTATTCTATATATCACTCCGCCTCTGCATTATCTTCATAAATCACTCTCAAATAAATGTTTGCCCTTAGTTATAAATAAATATTTTAATTAAATAAATATATGTCTGCCATTACTCTTATAACCCATACTTTAGACTCTTGCATTGCAAAGGTATAAATCCCTCCAGGCATGCATTAGAAATACTTACTCGAGAATTTTAGGTAGCTAGATTACGCCTTCAAATAAGTGAATTCCTTTTGTAAACATTTCAGTATCGGAAATACCGCTACTGAAATCCTCAATATAAAATAATGTCTAAATAAATAAATGTATTCTTTAAAATATAATCATGTCGCAAATCCCGCTACTGAAGCTTTAAATCCACAAAATATTATTAGTAAATGATTGTCTTCTTAAAATGTGTTAATAAATAATTTTAAACTATATGTCTGCATTACGTTTCATTTATTCGATACCCATTCTATATAATATTTCCTCGATTATGTAAATATGAATGTTTAATTAATATTAGTTTGATTATTGGCTAACTCGAGAATAAAATCATGAGTCTCTTGCATATCCCTGACTACCGTGCCTAAGGAAATATTTACTAATGTCGCATCAGATGCGTTGTTTCGTGGATTGTATTGTGGAACCGATAAACTATGTTCAAACTCAGTACCACGGGTGGCTTCGCTACTCGATGGTGCTGCTGTTCTGTATGATGGTCGAATTCTGCACTATATTTATGAGTCACACGTTTTCTGACCGTTACACTATTATGGTTTTGCATTTAAGTCTTAGCGGATGTTATATTGCTAAGGCTATTAATATAGGGTGTGGCTGAAGAGTTTTCAGACCCCATATAGCTATTTAAGTTAGATAGCTGGATTTGAAGACATATAGGTGTCTGAAAATTTTAAGATTTTCTTTAATAGTCAAGTATCAGATAAGTGCTGACTTTGAATTGGTATTTTGGATCTTGAAATATCCTAGCACCTCCTGAGAATAGCCAATAACTTGAAGCTGGTTTGAGGATGGTCATAATTCTAGATAGAGATTTTGAATGCTTTCTCTTGTGGCATTTATCAATAAAGCTTGGTCAGAGCTATTAACACGCTCATTATTTTATTTTATATATTGTAACAGTCAGAAATTGTGTGACTCGTTAACATAGTGCAGAATTCAACCACCACACAGAACTGCAGCACCATCTAGGTAGCGAAGCCACCTGTAGTACTAAGTTCGAACATAGTTTATCGATTCCACAATACAATCTACGAAACAACGCATCTGATGCGACATTAGTAAACATTTCTTTAGGCACGGTGGTCAGGGATATGCAATAGATTCATGATTTTATTTTCAAGTTAGCCAATAATCACACTAATATTAATTAAACATTTATATGTATATAATCGAGGAAATATTATATAGAATGGGTATCGAATAAATAAAACGCAACTGCAGACATAGTTTAGAATTATTTATTTAAAACATTTTAATGATAAATCATTTACTAGCAATATTTGCGAAGATTTAAAGTTTCAGTAGCGGGATTTTCCAATACTATTATATATTAAAGAAATTCATTTATTTATTTAGACATATTTTATATTTAAGACCTCAGTAGCAGTATTTCTGATACTGTAATGTTTACAAAAGAAATACATTTATTTGATGACGTAATCTAGCTACCTAAAATTCTTGAGCAAATATTTCTAAAGCATGCCTTTAGGGATTTATACCTTTGCAATGCAAGAGTCTAAAATAAGATTTATAATAGTAGTGGCGGACATATATTTATTTAATTATAAGATATATTTACTAATAACTAGGGGCAAACATTTATTTGAGAGCGAGTTATGTCACTAATGCAGGGATGGAGTTATATATAGAATAATCAAGTTATGTAAAGAAATACGTGGTACGCTCTAGAAAGGCGATATGGAATGGCAGTATATTGAAACTGCATAGCCATGAATGTTTATAAGAACAACGGGCTGGCGTTTGCCATCGGCCCAAAGAGGTAAGGTGTCACATAAGCATAACCAGGGACAAACGGTTCGTGCCGTGATTGCCTGCTGGCTGCGTGACAGTCATCTAGCCCTACGGGAGCATTTATTATGTCCGCTTGTGTAGGACGACTGGGGTTAATTTCAACCCTATAGAATCCGGAATATTCAAGGCTTATAATGGGTCATCGCGTCTGTAAAACGTAACACATGTATAATGTATAGATGATTTTGGTAAGATTTAAATATATTTTCTAACTCGGCCCTACATTATCAACATTTAATAATGAACGTTTGTGACTCAAAGAAATGCAATTTTATGGAATTATTAATCAAGATTTAATAAAATATAAAACGTATAAAAACTGGGTGATTATTACACTAATACGTCAGCCATTTACTAAGCAGTAAACTCCTACATTACAATAAAGGAAGCATTGAATGCGTGTCGATTTATATGAAAATATTAAGTTATTTAGGAAAGTAAATATTAATGAAAATTTGACATGCATCCACTGTTTCAAGCGATCATAGATTTATACTTAGAAAATTATGAGCATGTGATAATTATATGATAAAATGTAGATTTTAGAAATACGTACCCAAGAAAGATAGAGTGAGGTAAGCTAGATTATTAGAGAAATTTACACAATAAATTTATTATTAAATTTTAGTTTTACAAATTATAATTTTACATTTTATAAGTTATATAAGTAGTATGAAGAATGAGCTATAGCATATTAGTAGAGTACTCTAGAGAATTTGGACCCAGGTACCTGTTTTATGAGAAGTTTTCCGATTCCATTGGTCAATAGCAAATTGTTCATGATTAGCAGTTCTTTCCTGTATTTAGGTGGTTCATTTAATTTAACAGCAGTAGCAGCTTTCTCATTATTTTAGGCAGCAGATCTTCGTGGTTGAATTTATGAAAGGCAATGGAAGGTTTGGCATCCGATAGGCCATCCCCGGGCGGAGAATAGTCTGGGCGCTTTTACTCGATCATACCATGGCAGGAAAAATTTATTTAATATCTTGGAGACTCTCAATTGATTGAGAGCACAGCTAAAGTTAAAGTGAAAGTCCCTAGAAAGTCTAAAATGGCCTCTTTTCTTATATCTTATCTTTCACATTTTTGTTAGTGTATTTTTAGATATCACTTAATCTGCCCTGAGGATAATCAATGCCTTCTGTTAAGTTTAATTATCAAGAAAACTGCCTTTCTTATTGTTTACATTTACATTTTACATTTACTAATTACATTTTGGGGAATTTTTCTTCTTAATTAAACTATTATCTCTCACCGACCGATTCTTTTAAAATTTCAAAGACAAAAAGGGAACATACGATTATTTTTACTTTTAATTAAATATTACATCAGATTTCTAAAATTATTATTAAATGAAATTTAAACAAAGCAATAAATAACGGATTTTACAATTTAAAATATATGATTAAAAATATTTTTTTATAACTAAAAGAAGAAATCTAAATTATATTATTTATCTTTATTTATTGCCTTAAATTTGAGATCGAAATGTGTGCATGTTTATGGTGAATTCTACATATATCTATACATTTTTAATATTGCTACACACACAATTCGATACCAAAAAGTTTAAATTTGGGTAGGATAGACCGGTGAGTGAGAGACGATAGAAAAAGGTGAAACTTAAGATTCGAATACGAATCTTACTGTTTCAATATATATCTACATAATGAATGATAACATTTAATCATCCATTATATTATATAATATCCAGATTCTGGACTAAGAACTATAACAATATAAGCACCATAGGATTGGTTTCAGAACTCGGTTCATCAACTATGCCAAACTTCAAGCATCAAGAAGTACAAATCTGTATAGGCTTGAATCTTATTTATATTAAACAAATTTTACTTAAGATTGTTAACATTTGAAAATTGAAGTACGCTATTATTAATTTGGATGGCCTTTATTGTTAATAAGTACCCACATAATTATGGTAGTAACTGGCTTCTGTTAGTTCATTGGTTTTATAAGCCTTTCAACAGTCTGAATTAAATTATTGAATAGCACAATTGATAAAAAAGAAATCACAGTGAATAGCGCAATGGATAAAAAAGCACAATGGAAAAAAAAGCACAATGGAAAAAATCACAGTGAAAAAAGTAGGTGTTGTCGGGAGAAATTTGAGACAATAACTGGAAAGATGACCAGAATATGATGTCATTGTGTGGAATCATTGTGGGACTATTTCTTTCAATATGACATCATAGCAACATGACACATTTGTTGGGGAAGTGAATAGGCCGTATCACCCCTATCTCCCTATGTTGCAGGTTTAGTACCCAAGTACTTTCAAATGTTATATCTTAGTTAAATTATGAGTTAATAGAAGGCACATAAGTGCTCTTATAATATTTTAAAATATACCTTAATAATTAATGATTATATAATTGGTTAATATATATGAAACAAATTGAAGTGTATATATTAAAAATTTAATTGCAATCTGACAGTTTTTTTTAATAAATATATAATTGCCTTAATTCTTAAATTTTTTTGTATATCTTTAGGATATAATTTTAAAAAAAAATTTTTTTTTAAAGAATGTTAATGGAATTGTAAGGATTTGTGGGACTTCCATTTAGGCAAATTTGAGATTAGGAAAACATAATATATTGAGAGTATTTAATTTGGAATTGCCACTATTTAAACTGATCATCACATTTGATGTCACATTTTTTTTTTTTTAAGCGAATACTTTATTATTTTTTTAAATTTTTATGGGACACAATGCCACAATATATTTTTTCTGTTTAACTTGATATTCTATCATTCATTTTATATTTTAAGTATGTAAATTTTTTTATTTATAGTTTTTCTCCTAGCCTTACCCACTTTTTTCCTCACCTTAATTTTTATTCTTTATAGTATGTGAACTATCTTTTCCTATTTTCAACCATGATTGTATCAGCTAATAAATGTTTATAATTTGAGTTAATTCGTGAATTATTTTCCAGCTTTCAAATCCAAAAGAAAGAACAAATTAACATTATCTTTAAAATATTATTAATGGTAATTGATAAGCATTTCCATCCCTAGCCTTATTTATTACATTCTGTCTCCTATATGTTTGGTGCGGTTAAGCATACATACACATATATATATATATACATGTTCTTTTTTCAGGTGCTAATGTCGACCCTAATTGTACTATATTTCGTAACATGTGCTTTCCTTGCCGGCCAGGTACTTATGCTAATGCAAGTAAGTACTTTTAATCTCATAAAATTTAAAGCACTCTTTCCCCCTCTCTTTAATTCTAATTAAATATTTATTAGTAGAATATTATTTTTAATAATGCTAATGTTGTTTGTCTACAAAATTAGTTTATTTGTTAAAAAGTGTATTTTATATATTACTCAGTAGTGCTTATATAAAATTTGATCAAAATTTATTTTTCTCCCTTTCCTTCCCTATATAATTAGAATTTTCATTTATACCTAATTATTAATGATCAGGATATAAAGATAATGAAAATGGATTCATTTGAACAAACATATGTATATGTATGGATGTTATGTTCAGTGTCCTGAGGCAAGTTAACATTAACACTCATTTGTCAATGGTCATCCATCATTACTTTCTTTCACTTAGATTTAAAAAAAACAAACAAGCTATCATACAAAATTTAATGTCATTTATATCATTGTTAATGTTTGCCCTAATCATTTTTTAAAATTCATGTGATAAGTTATATATGCAAGTAAATTTGAGATAAATGGGTACAAAATTTTCCATTGGAATAATGTTATTAGTGTTTGATTGGGATTCCAATTCACTTAAAATGTCATTATAAATTTATTTAAATGCACATTATTATATTAAGTAATATTTACTAAGGCTGTAACCTCAAGAATATGCGCTTTTCTTTCATAGTGTAAGCTTGTGGTTAAGACCTATAGAGGTCCCTTCCTTTGCATTTTCAAGTGCATATTCTTGAGGTTACAGCCTTAGTAATGAAACAGTAAGGTCTGCTTTGCAATCTTCGTTTCACCCTTTCTCACCTATTTCCTACCCTCATACCTTAGTTTGAACCCCAATCTATCGTAGTGTGTCTGCAATATGCTTGTATGCCGAAAATCCCGCCTAATTTTAAACCACGAGCACAATGCTCGTATTATATATATAACTCATTCCCAAATAAAATAAAATATTATGGATTATGTATATGTTCACATAATTTTGATTTATTAAAAAGTAGGTTATATAAGTCGTAATTGCGCACACACTATGATATGCATTTTAAAACATATCAAAATTATAAATTGTTAAAGTTATTTTGTTTGAATCTATTTACAAATATATTACCGTCGTAATATATTTTGATTTAAAATAACATTCATTTAGTAAATATTCGTTTAGTAAATAGATTCAAATATTGCAATTTAAAAGTAAAATAATTTTCGTTTAATTTAATAAAAGTCATTCCAAATATTTCTATTAAAATAAATGAGGGACAATAGTTTAATTAGTTAATATTATATAAGTTTATCTAAAAACAGCAAATGTCCACTTAAGGTTTTCTTTAATTAGTAAAAGTAATTTTTAATTAAATCTAGTTTGTAATTCGAATGTCGACAGGGAAATTAACAAAAGAAATTAATTAATGTTGAATTCCTTTAGACATTCGGATAGATTTAATTACAGCTGATAAGTCCGATATATTTTTGTAATGCTCCAGGGCAGTTCTATTGTTCAATTCTACTATAAAAGGAAGGGTTTCCTTTTGTTCTTCATTCTGGTCATTTTCTAATGAAATGTTTCGGGTGTTTCTAATGAAATGTTGCTAGTCATTTGCTGATGAATTGTTTCAAACCAAGACTTTCTAGCCATTTGCTGATGAAATATTGCTAACCAAATTTATTCTGATTTTTTGCTGATTAAATGTTTCTAACCATGTTTACCACAAAAATTGCTAACTTTGAAATGACGGAGTAGAGGCGTCAAGAAGGCTAGGTCCCCTCGGAATAGCCAGCCGCTGCTCCAGACCATCGGAAGCTATCACATAAGGAACCCCGGAACTGCTGCTGCTGCAAAAATATGAACATTCCAGATTTTGCTGCTGAATTATAAAACCTGCCGAACATCTACCTGAAAATGCATCTCCAGAGGTAACCTAAATTAACCCAAGAGCTCTTGTGATAACTAACATGCTATAGCTATTTTAAATTGTTTTCTGATATTTCACGTAACTTCATTATGTATTTCTCTAACATGTTTAAATATAATCAATATTTTGCTCTCTATCCTTGGGTTAATATTTTCTATTGATTAAGCTTTCTGTTATTTTATTATGATAATGTGTCAGAATCGTCTTTGACCGAGTGAATTATTCCTTTTGTTGAAAATAAGACGCCGCTATGAAGGCATATTTTAAATTTCTAAATAATTTCCAATTTTGTTGTCTTGCAAATCACTCGTTCGAGGGCGATTCTTTTCTTTAATATATAATATAATCACATAGTTTAAAATCTACATGTTATTGATTTTAATCTAATATGAGAGTATGTGCGAGGTCAATGATTAAATGTGTCCCCTAATGCATGATTGCGTATATAAATCTATACTTACTTTTCAAACCCGCAAGCATGCATTTTCCTATTTTAATTACCGTGTTCTACTTTAATTACAAAGTTCATCATTGACGTCGAGAATGTGCGGACCCTTTTAAATGAATTTCTGGGAATTTGATTGGGCATTTCTCTTAATCCAAGTAAAACCCATTAAGTATGTTTTATATACACTAGTCTCGTATTGCTGGTAAATGAATTGGTTGTTGAGACTGCTTTGTTTTAATTTTCCAAGGATTCTTCGCTTATTGCAGTTTCCAGGCAGAGTGTGTCCCCAAATGACACACCTGGGAATTAAACGCAATCGTCACACAGTTGCTAAGTTTCGGCTGTTCATAACAATACTTTCCTATCGGTTAGCGGCGAAATGCCCTCCGTAATCATTCCGGATCTTCCATATTGTTTATTTTATATATTTTACAAAGCATCCGTGACTTAAACGTGTCACACCCTCCAACTTTAATAAATTCATTATCAGCAATACTGACTGACCTCCCAATGCAACTCTATTAATATTATTATCAAATAAATGCTTTGATCACATTCCCATTTTGTTGCTTAGTAAGCTTTAGTCCGTGCTATTCTCGAAATCAATAAATATTTTAGAACACTTAATTTTCAAATATTTTCTTAAATTTGTATAATTGCTCAAAGCACCTCGCACATGTTCCTATCTCATCAAGCACATTATCGTAATGCTATTAACCCGAGGAATAGAATATATCACTTTGCTTTAAAACCTTTTTGTCATTTATTGGAATATAATGCCAACAATTATTTAATACGCGTCCCTGTCTCATATAAGCAGACAGTGGCATTATTATATATATATAAATAAATTTTGTGAAATCATTTAAACTAAATTTGATCTCTTATTTGATTGATTCCTATCACTGTCTCGGTCTATATATATATTTTCTGCATTTCTTTTGTAAATCCATAGACGTTAATTAGCCACCCAAACTTCTTTTAGTATAGAGTCTTTTGTTTCTCCCTGACCACTAGGCACCGGTCAAAGGTCATACTAGTAGTGGCATCAGATGCGTTGTCACGTAGATGGCGCTGTGAAATTTGGGCTTTAGATTCGAACTTAGTATATCTAGAAGGCAACCCCTCCTAGAATGTTCAGTTTCGTGTCTGGGGTTTGAATTCTGCAGTGTTAGCGAGATAGATGATTCTGACTGTTACATAGTTTTTTTTTTTCCGGGTCCATGGCTTGCCCAAACGTGGAGCCTCGATTATTTAAACACCCACATCCCTGTAGATCTCAATTATATAAACACCCACATCCCTGTAGCTTAATTTTAGCATTTTGTTTCATATTTAATCACTCAAATCCTTTATATTTTTGATATATAATATTTTTCAAACTCTATTATTATCTATATGTTTATTTGCGTATATATTTCATATTGTAACGGTCAGAATCGTCTATCTCGCTAACACACTGCATAATTCAAACCCCAGACACTAAACTGAACATTCTAGGAGGGGTTGCCTTCTAGATATACTAAGTTCGAATCTAAAGTCCAAATTTCACAGCGCCACCTATGTGATAACGCATCTGATGCTACAACTAGTATAACCTTTTACCGGTGCCTGGTGGTCAGGGAGAAGCGAAAGACTCGATACTAAGATAAGTTTGGGTGGCTAATTAACGTCTATGGATTTACAAAAGACATGCAGAAAATATATATATAGACCGAGACAGTGATAGGAATCAAATAAAATAAGAGATAAAATTTAGTTTTAAAATAATTTCACACAATTTATTTAGATAAATATTTATATAACACGACTGTCTGCTTATATGAGACAGGGACGCATATTAAATAATTGTTGGCATTTATATTTCAGCAATGACAAAAGATTTTAAAACAGAGTGATATATTCTATTCCTCGGGCTAATAGCATTACGATAATGTGCTTGACGAGATAGGAATATGTGCGAGGTGCTTTGAGTAAATAGACAAGTTCAAGAAAAATATTTGAAATTAAATGTTCTAAAATATTTATTGACTTCGAGAATAGTAACGGACTAAAGCTTACTAAGCAAACGTGGGAATGTGATCAAAGCATTTATTTGAGAATAATAATAATTGGTTTGTATTGGGGGCTCAGTATTGCTGACAGTGAATTTATAAAGTTGGAGGGTGTGACTCGTTTAAGTCACGGATGCTTTGTAAAATAAATATAAAATGAAACAATATTGAAAATCCGGAATAATTACGGAGGGCATCTCGCCGCTAACCCGTAGGAAAGTATTTTGACGAAACAGCCGAAACTTAGCGACTGTGTGACGATTGCGTTTAATTCCCAGGGGTGTCATTTGTGAACATCCTCTGCCTGGAAATTTGCAATGAGCGAAAGAACGGACTTTGCCGTGTAAAGAATCCTTGGAAAATAAAAACAAAACGGTCTCAACAACCAATTCATGTACCAGCAATACGAGACTAGTGTATATAAAAACATACTAAATGGGTTTTACTTGTATTAAGAGAAATGCCCAATCAACTTCCCTGAAATTCATTTAAAAGGGTCCGCACATTCTCGACATCAATGATGAACTTTATAATTAAAATAGAACACGGTAATTAAAATAAGAAAATGCATGCTTGCGGGTTTGAAAAGTAAGTATAGATTTATATACGCAATCATGCATTTGGGGACACATTTAATCATTGACTTTGCACATACTCTTATATTAGATTAAAATCAATAACATGTAGATTTTAAACTATGTGATTATGTTACATTAAAGAAAAGAATCGCCCTCGAACGAGTGATTTGCAAGACAATAAAATTGGAAAATTATAAATTTAAAATATGCCTTAATAGCGGCGTCTTATTTTCAATAGAGGGAATAGTTCACTCGGTCAAAGACGATTCTGACACATTATCATAATAAAATAAAAGAAAGTTTTATAAATAGAAAATATTAACCCAAGGATAGAGAGCAAAATGTTAAGCATATTTAAACACACAAAATAAATACACAATGAAGTTGTGAAATATAAGAAAACAATGTTAAATAGCTATAGCATGTTAGTTAGTGATCACAAGAGCTCTTGGGTTAATTTAGGTTACCTCTGGAGAAGCATTTGCAAGTAGATGTTCGGCAGGTTTTATAATTCAGCAGCAAAATCTGGAATGTTCATATTTGGCAGCGGCAGCAGCAGTTTCGGGATGCGTGTGATAAATTTTTGATGGTATGGAGCAGTGGCTGGCTATTCCGGAGGGACATAGCCATCTTAAACGCCTCTACTCGGACATGTCAAGGTTAGCAAATTATTAGAATTTTAGAACAACTCAGAAACTTTTAGACAACTCAGAATTCTTTTAAAAGCCTAGAAACCTTTAAGAGCTGAGAAAGCTTAGAAAGCTTAGAATGGTGAACAAAAGAAAAACATCCTTTTTATAGTAAAATTTAACAATAGATTTGTCCTGGGGCGTACAAAATTATTGGACTTATCTGCTGTAATTAAATCTATCCGAATGTCTAAAGGAATTCAACATTAATTAATTTCTTTTGTTAACTTCCCCGTTGACATTCGAATTACAAACTAGATTTAATTAAAATTGCTGCTACTAATTAAAGAAAACTTAAATGGACAGCTGCTGTTTTTAGATAAACTTATATAATTAAACTATTGTCCCTCATTTATTTTAACAGAAATATTTGGGATGATTTTTATTAAATAAAACGAAAATTATTTTATTTTAAATTGTAATATTTGAATCTATCTACTAAACGAATATTTACTAAATGAATTTTATTTTAAATCAAAATATATTACGACGGTAATATATTTGTAAATAGATCCAAACAAAATAACTAACAATTTATAATTTTGATATGTTTTAAAATGGATATCATAGTGTGTGCGCAATTACGACTTATATAACTTACTTTTTAATAAATGTAAATTATGTGAACAAATACATAATTCCTAATATTTTATTTGGGAATAAGTTATATATATAATACGAGCATTGTGCTCGTGGTTTAAAATTAGACGGGATTTTCGGTATATAAGTGTATTGCAGACATACTACGATAGATTGGGTTCAAACTAAGGTATGAGCGTAGGAAGTAGGTGAGAAAAGGTGAAACGAAGATCTGCAAAGCAGACCTTACTGTTTCAATATATATTATTTGGTTTGACTCGGGCATTCAATTACTTATACTATATAATCAGAACGTGTCCAAACTTGCTATAGTGCGATACGAGCCATCTGTATTTATCTGTATTTATTGTTTCACTTAAGTCACGCTATATACGCATGGCGTGAATTACTTAAAGATTGTCCCAAGAGAATATTGTGACAATCTATGAATATTTCAAATATTGTATCTTTCTATCAAAATAAAGTTTTATCGGCTCAACGCGCAAGATAGCATAATAATAATTTTGTACGGTAATGACCTAGATATGTAATAGGCTATCGTATGGAATTCAGAAATAATCATAAATCAAATTTTTGTAATCAAAAAAAAAAAATGTGAATGTTTTAACGAGTGCCCGTAGTTAAATGGAATAGTTATTAAAATTCATTTTGGGAAGCTAACAGTCTATGGATCCTTTTAACTGGTGACATGGCACCCAAGGGTAATTTCATTAAATGGAGTTACTTCTAAAATAAATTTTGTCACCAGGCTAAATTCTTTTATATGTAATTTGTTTTTTTTCAACGTGTGTAAATTTTCTTAGACCAAATAATGAGATGTGAATCGGATCAATAATTATGTAAATAAATATATATGTTTGCAAATCTTAAATAAGAGGGAACGAAATAATTATACCCAGATCTAGCGAATGTTTATATATATAAATAAAGTGATATGTTTGCAAATCTTAAATAAGAGGGAACGAAATAATTATACCCAGATCTAGCGAATGTTTATATATATAAATAAAGTTGCTTGAGTTTAAAATATATTTTAGCAAAACAATTTGACAGGTCGAATTTAAGAAATCTATATATAAACGGACAGTAAAATATATATATGTTGGCAGCAGATTTAAACAAGAAATTTTAGCAGTAGTAAAAGGGCAGTAGTTGGGGTTTTAGTGATAAATGTAAAAGCAGCTATTAGGCCAACAGAACCGAGAGGGAGATAGCCTATTAGCCGTTAATAAAATTTGAAATTAAACGTAATAGTAATGCAGAGAGTCAAACAAGGAAAATATAATAATAGTATTTTTTTTAACTGTATTAGTTTTAGTAAGTTAATGTAAAACAGTTTAAAAGTTTTCTTTATCAGTGCTATATAGTGTGTTTTAAAAGTACACCTATTCGTTAAGAAATTTTTTTAGGATATATTAAATAGTTAGCAATAAAATAAAAGGAAAAAGTCATCATCATCATCGATCATGATAATCATCCAAGGCCATGGATAATATGGAGAACAACCACGATGAACAAGAACTGGACCCATCCGGTTTTCTTGAATCTCCTCCAATAAGTATGAGACCTGTCCAGCAAACGAGCCAGGGAGATTTCAATCGGAAATATCTGGAGGAATTGTGTAGGAGAAGCGAAGAGAGGGCAAGAGAGCATGAAGAGGGAACCCGAAGAAAAGAGGAAGAGTATAAAATATTTAACAGGCTGCTCCTCAATGAAATTGTCAAAGTAAAAAAAAACCCAAGGGCTTTCGAACTTAATATTGAAGAATGCTACCTAGAAAACTGGAAAGAGGACAGAACTACAAATCAGAGCTGTCAGACCTTTGACAGCAATCGACCAATTTTTCAAATCAACAATAGTACAAGAGATGCAGCCTGCAGTACATTAATTTCAGACTTCAGGATTCAAACCCAGATTGATAAAATAATCACCATTCAGATATTTCGAGGAGAAATAGGAGAAAATCCTCACCCACACTTGGATAGCTTGCAGGATTTTTTTTCTCTGTGTAAGATGAACTGTCGCGAACAGACTGTGATCGCTAGCCATTACTTATATGGCTATGCAAGAGATTGGTGGGGCATGTTGACTAAAAAACCGAGTGACTTTGCCAATTACTGTAACATATTATTGAAGTATTATTAAAGTGAGAATCGGCAGAGCGGGATTCTAAATACGATTTGCCAGGAGAAGTATGATGCAATCAACGAGACTTGCGTGCAATTTTTCATTCGTCTGGTAAACCAATTTAGATCACTCACCGCGTTCAAGTTTTTAGATTCCTACATCATCCGTACAATCCAACTGAATATGCCATTACCTATCCAATGGCTTATGGTCAGCAGCAGGATCAAAGATGTGGAAGTCATGACGGAATTTTTGACGACGATCAACTCTGGCCCATGGAATCCCCACCGTCAATCAGAACAAAATATGATGGGGAGGGAATCCGAGACCCAAAAGAACCCTGTTAGCACAACCCCACTGCTCTCATCCTCCAACAAAAGGAAGACTCTTAGGGGATAACCTCATATCAATGGTTATCCGAGAAGAGGACCCCACCTGTGAAGTTCCTATTGGTCCGTGTCCAGTAATAAACATCGGAGTGGGATCCATTGAACTTCCTGCCCTCATTGACACTGGTAGTCAGATTTCCTGCATTTCAAAGGGATGGTTGCTATGAATGGAAGAACGGAGCAGATGTATACCCAGATTACCATCCCGTCCCATCCAGATGAAACTGGCTGATAGAAAAAGAACTAAGACTGAAGCATACCAAGTATGGTTAGAAATAATCTTCAGGAAAATAACCATTGGGCACAACTTTCCTAGTTATAAAAGGATTGGTCCATGATGTTATAATTGGATCCGATTTTCTGACCCAAAATAAGTGTATCCTTGACTATGCCATGAATTCAATCATGGTCCAGCAAGAGAAGATAGATTTTAATGAAGCCAATGTCCTACCTGGAGTCCAAGTTCAGTGTATGGATGCCAGCATCGATGAAAACACCATCAAAGATAAGGTCAAAGAATCATCACTAGAAACCGAGAATCAGTCCCAATTGCATCAACTATTAATGGCAAGTCAGCAAATCTTCTCTCCAATCCCTGGAGAAATTAAAGGTTATGTCCACCGGATTCATGTGAAGGAGGAAACCCACTTTCAGGCCCGGACATACCCCATTCCTTTCCAATATCAAGATGAAGTGAGCACTCAGATCCAACAGATGATTACATGGGGAGGTAATTGAGAAAGGGTCATTGCCATATAATAACCCATTAGTGGTTGTGAAAAAGAAAAATGGGTCTATAAGACTGTGTTTAGACGCCAGAATGCTCAACAATATCACGATACCGGCACGGGATATCCCACCACCTGTACAGGAAGTTTTTCTCAAATTATCTACAAAGAATATTTTTTCCACATTAGACTTAACTGCTAGCTATTGGCAGATGATATTACACCCCCAAGACAGGAAATACACGGCCTTCCGTCACAATGGGCAAACACATCTATTTAACAGAGTACCTTTTGGGCTCATAAACAGTGGCGCTGGACTAATGAGGTGCTTGGATCAAGTTCTATCCGAAGATCTAAAAAAAAAATTAGTGTGCTATATCGATGATGTGGTCATTACATCACGCAACCCTCAGGAACACCTGGAGAACCTGAAGCAATTCTTTTATGAATGTGCCCAAAAGAATATTATTGTGAATCTAGAAAAGAGTCACTTTGCTCTAAAAGAAATTGCATTTTTGGGACACATCATAAATGGATAAGGAATTCGGACCCATCTGGATAAGGTAGAAGCAATCCAGAACTTCCCGAGGCCTATCAATAGAAAGCAGATTAGATCCTTTTTAGGCCTCTGCAATTACTATCATAAGTTCTATCCAGGCTTTGCAAAAGATACCTCCACATTGCTGACCATTCTATTTGCAGACTGACAGCAGCAAGAAAGGTCTAGGTGTTGTACTGTTCCAGGTTAATCAAGCAGGCCAACATCAGGTCTTGTACTTCAGTAGCTGTACATTAAGAGGTGCAGAAAAAAATTATACTGTCACTGAACAAGAGACTTTAGCCATTGTATGGGCGTGCAGCAAATTCAAGCAGATATTGCTGGGATCAGAAGTAATTATAATTACGGACCACCGGTGCTTGGAATTTCTGAATAAAAGTTATCTAAACAACGATCGCCTTATACGATGGAGCTTGTCACTGCAGAAATTCCACTCCAAGATAATTTATTGCTCAGGTCCTGAAAATATTGTGACCGATGTATTGAGTCATCACCCTGTGGAAGTTAAACCTTGCAACCCTATGATATCAGACCAGCCATTAATAATCATGACCAACATGTTGGACCAGGAAATTGAAACTTAAGAATTTGCAGTATTGGCAGGAAAAGCAGCCCCAGTACAGAGATTTAATGCAAGAAGTCCAAAGGCAAGGAAACCCTGCTCAAGTATGTACCACTGGTAGGGGAAAAAGGAGATACAGATTGCAAAATGGACTTTTGCTGCAACAAACTGAGAATAGATTGTGGAAAATTCTCATACCACCTGATTTAAGAAGCCCACTAATCACTTATATGCACAGCCTGGTGGGACATTATGGTCCCAGAAAAACTGAAGAAGCCCTGAGGTGGCAGTTTCATTGGCCACAGATGTATAGTGATATATTACATACCCTCCAGAAATGTAATACATGCGTTAAAAGCAAACCCCCAAATAAGATCTTCAGCAGTACCCCCGCCTCGGTTATCCCATTGGGACCCAACAAGGTATTAGCAGTAGACCACTTTGGGCCACTACCATCCTATCGTAGATGTCGGTACCTTTTTCTCACCACGACGTATTTTCTAAGTATGCATGGGCCTACCTGGTCATAAGGGCAGATTCAAAAAGTGCAATTAGGGCATTACAGTGCAAGCAATTTGTGACTATCGGCAAGCCCGAAGCAATACTCTCAGATCACGGCTCGGCTTTCACTTCACGAGAATGGCAGACCTGGATAAAGAGACAAGGTCTCAGGCATGTGATGACATCCATTAGAAACACCCAATCCAACCCCTGCGGGAGGGTCATGCGGGAAATTAACCGGCTGTTTCGGACGTACATCCACGATAACCACCGGGGCTGGGTCAACCGAACGGAAGAAATTTTTCAGTATATTAATGGAACCATTAATGAGGCGACAGGGCTAACACCAATGCGTCTTCATTTTGGTAAGCCAGAGCAACCATTAATTAAAATACCCCTGCCCAAGGATGATCAAGAAATTGACAGAGAAGAGGACCGGCGAGCAGTTCATCATCGTCTGAAAGCCCGGGCAGAAAAAAAACAAAGGAAACAAGGTCCTACCAATTTCAAGTTGGGGATCATGTATGGGTCAGAACTCCAAAGCCCAGTAGCCGGGACCAGTGTAAATACAAGAAGTTTTTCCCACTGTATCAAGGGCCATATGTGATAAAACGGGTAAGCGGCCCAAATGCATATTTACTGGAGGATAATGGGATCATAAGAGAGACTTATAATGCTAGGAGTCTAAAACCCCTTGTATATCACCCACCAGACCCAGGATTATAGTAGTTTTTTTTAAAAAAACAACAAAAAAAAAAGGGAAAAAAGAATGGACACGTCACAGGATAATATAAAAAGGAGATCGGATGTAAACAATGTTAATCTATTAGATTTGTTAAATAAAATTTTGTTGAAGGGGGGGAGATAATAGAAAATGTTCGCTAGATGGTAGATTTATTAATATGATCTAGGTATATAATTCAGTTTCGTTTCTTCATTACATTTATATCCTGTACATTATGGGTTATCTTGTAAATTTTGTTTATGCAGGCTTCATAGGTGGACACCTGTTGTAAGATCTTTTTTTTTTAACAATTTTTTTTGTTCCGTCACTAAGGGAATGTGAAACAGTAAGGTCTGCTTTGCAGATCTTCGTTTCACCTTTTCTCACCTATTTCCTACTCTCATGCCTTAGTTTGAACCCCAATCTATCGTAGTGTGTCTGCAATACGCTTATATACCGAAAATCCCGCCTAATTTTAAACCACGAGTACAATGCTCTTATTATATATATAACTCATTCCCAAATAAAATAAAATATTATGGATTATGTATATGTTCACATAATTTTGATTTATTAAAAAGTAGGTTATATAAGTCGTAAATGGATTATGTATATGTTCACATAATTTTGATTTATTAAAAAGTAGGTTATATAAGTCGTAATTGCGCACACACTATGATATGCATTTTAAAACATATCAAAATTATAAATTGTTAAAGTTATTTTGTTTGAATCTATTTACAAATATATTACCGTCGTAATATATTTTGATTTAATATAACATTCATTTAGTAAATATTTGTTTAGTAAATATATTCAAATATTGCAATTTAAAAGTAAAATAATTTTCGTTTAATTTAATAAAAGTCATTCCAAATATTTCTATTAAAATAAATGAGGGACAATAGTTTAATTAGTTAATATTACATAAGTTTATCTAAAAACAGCAAATGTCCACTTAAGGTTTTCTTTAATTAGTAAAAGTAATTTTTAATTAAATCTAGTTTGTAATTCGAATGTCGACAGGGAAATTAACAAAAGAAATTAATTAATGTTGAATTCCTTTAGACATTCAGATAGATTTAATTACAGCTGATAAGTCCGATATATTTTTGTAATGCTCCAGGGCAGTTCTATTGTTCAA